>BJCM01159113.1:0-16629 GCA_018326385.1 Flaveria bidentis
ATATATATATAAATTTTAGGCTCCTCGTAAGATTGGGAGTCTAGGAGATCGCCCCTGACTATAGTGATTGGTAGAAACCGAACGACAAGTAGAAACCAATGTTAATAAAGAGTTAAAAGAAACGGAAGTTAGTACCGTCGGTAGGAACATGTTAGTGCCGACATGGACTAGAAGTGTTCAATCTCATAGTTTTGCTTTCCTATTAGCTATTATGGTTAGTTAGAGAGGGTTTATAAGTGACGAGGAGAGAATGCTTGAGAGAGACTCTTAAAGATTATCAATCATAGATTCAGTTAAATTAAAAAAAAGAAGTTGTTATCATTCATGATAATTCTCATATTTAGAATTTTGATTCTTCGTGATAATTCTAATAATGTGGGTCTATCCGGTGTTAAAGCATGAAGTTCCCTAAGCAAGTGAGTTATCCAAATGATCTCAGCGATGGTGTTAGCCATAGCACGGTACTCCGATTCACAACTGGACCGAGAGACTGTTGGCTGTTTCTTGGCACTCCATGAAACAAGATTACCACCAAGAAAAAGAAAGTAACCATATGTTAATCATCGTATCTCTATACATCGGGCCCAATCAGCATCCGAGTAGCCCACAATAGATGAGTTTGGTGGTCTGGTGAAGGTTAAACCAAAAGCAACAGTCCCCTTAACGTACCTTAAAATTCTTTTTACACTTTGAAAATGAGAGATGGTGGGGGCTTGTAAATATTGACTGACTTGGTTCAAGTGACTTTGAAAATGAGAGATCCGGTTGGGAAATTGTAATATATTGTAAGGCTCCAACTAAAGAGCGAATAAGAGTTGGATTATGTGCATTCAGACTTGTAGGGACTTAAGATAATGGGATTTCCATTACATAAATATTTAACAGGAAGTTCAACCAATTCTAGAAGAGTAATGTGATTGCTAGAGATTTAGCTATGGTAGGTACTCATATAAGTATGGTGTGGTGTGGTGTGGTTAAAAGGATGAATAAAATATTGTTAAACAAGGCATGGTGCTTATCATGCCGCTAAGTGTTATTAATGATGTTCTAGGTTGATGTTACGATCACTGCAACATATATGATGAATAGGTCACCATATTTAGAAATTAGTAAGAAAACATCAACGGAGATCCAAACTGGGAAGATTGCGGACTCTTAGAATCTTAAATGTTTAGAGCATTAGCTTATACTTATGTTGATAAATGAAAACTATAGTCGAGACACACATATGTATATTTCTAGCATACCTGAAACTCTCGAAGGTGTAATCCTAAACTTATCATATGAAGTCATGTAGTTTCTAAAAGAAGATACATTGTATTAAGAATTAAGATATAGTTGAAAACAAATATGGTGAAACTTTTGGTGAGAAATATGATGACTAGGAAGTTCAAGTTGAGGTGGCTTTTGAAGTACCAACATAGGTAAAATATTTATATACTTTGGTTTGGGATAGGTTCAAATAGTCACCCAGATATCATAACTTTTATGTGATTTAAGAGTATTAAGGATGTTTTGACATTTTTTAGTGTTACTAAACAAAAAGATGTTCTAGAGCTTTGACATTTAGTGAGGCTATATGGTCTCAAACAATCACCTGAATAATAGTACAAAAGGTTTGATAAGTATATGGTCACTCAAGAGGTTATAGTTGTACTTACTTTAAAAAAATACATGATAAGAGAGTTGATGTACCTTTTTGTTATATATGGATAACATTCTAGTAGCATGAAAGGATATGAAGTGGGGTGAGTTAACACCCACCATCTCCTAACAATACTCCACTCAACCCATGTTTCTTTTGACCCACTAACATTTACTCAAACTAATTAAACTTACTGCATAATTAATATGTTAAGTATTGACTTAATTATACGATTAGGATTGTTAAAATACATTGCTAGAAGACAACCATAAGGTTAGCTATGGAATGACACTCATGATCACGGTCGATAGCAAGTTTCTCAATAGTGATATTTGTAGTCAGTAACAACTTATTTTTGTCAGTAGGAACTTTAGTCAATAGCAATCATAGTGATGAGTAGAAACTAAATAGTAGTAGGATGAACTAATGTTAATAAAGAGCTAGAACTAACAGAAATTAGTATGGTTAGTATGAAGTGGTCACATTTGAAAATGACTAAAAATGTATATTTTTCTATTTTTGTTTTTTAACGAAACCATTATTATCTAGAGATGCTTTAATGATGAAAGGATGTTTTAGATACTTTAAAAATTGTTGTTTTCAGAGTACGTTCTTAATAATCAAATAGTTCGTTTCGATAAGAAATTGTTAATCTTTGTCATAGTTCTCATACTTTAATTTTCCATCTCCATTCTTTAACGTTAGAGGTAAGTTATTTCTATAGTAGATATGATAGTTTAAGTCATGTACCGTAAAAGAATCGATTTAAGTTATGTTTTAAAAGGTATATATTGAACTACTCAACTACTTAAAGCAGCCATCGGAGAGGCTATCCGAGTGTGATATTCGCTTGTGACAGGAACGAGCCAAAATATGCATGGGTGGGGCCACACACAAACGATATTAAAATATATGTAATTTAAAGGGTTAATAAAGGTGTTTAAAAATTATGAATTGTTAGAATAAAAATGTGGGTTTCTAATTTTCTAATTTTGTTTTACGAGCATCTTCAATAATATTTTTTATAAACAACCAAGAAATATTTTTTATAAACAACCAGGGCCGGACCTAGAGAGGAAGGAAGGGTTGGCCGACACCCATATATTTTTTCTTGTATTTTTAAAATATGTGATCGAAACTTAAGCGACCCCAAGATTTTTGGACACTAACACCCATAATGATCTTAGATCATTACAAGGAAAAAAACAGAGACACCAAGGTTTATAAAAGATGAGGATTTTAGAACCTTACAGGTAAAAAAGGAGACATGACCCAAGATTTAGAAAAAAAAAATACTTCTTCATGTTGCAAATGAAAATCGAAGATGGTAAAAGTGAATGTTAAAAACATATAATCGAATAAATATAAGTATTAGTGTGCATCGGAAGTGATAATGTAGTAATGCATTGGAAATTATCAAAATTAACTCATATTTGTTGCACCTTTGCTTTAATAAGTATCTTTAATTTGTTGTAATTAAATTTATATATTTATTTAATTGTCATATTTTACAATATTTCTGATAAAACTGATAATTTGAGTTAGTTTTTATGTTTTTTTATTCCTTAATTCTAATAATTAATACAAAGTTTTGAATCTGTCATACATTTTTTAATCTTTTGCATGAAAATATACAATATGTGTTGTTATAGATATGATAGATGGAGAGTTTTACATAAGTGATATTTTAAGAATTACATATTATATTTTGTCTTTGATGTAGAGAACATATTTGTGGTGGATAAAAATACTTAAACAATACCAGTACATGAGAATTTGGTATATAAACCCGATCCAAAAGGTATATGAGCAAGCGATGAACGCGGAGTCATCAAATATTAGCGACAACAGCTATGAAATAAATTCTTAGATTCGCCACTGTAAACAACCATATGTATATGTATATGTGTGTGTGTGTGTATATATATATATATATATATATATATATATATATATATATATATGTTAAGTTTATCATTGGGTGGGGGTGCTTTTGGGCATTAACTCTTTAAAATATGGATATATTAAAGAGAGAAAAACATAGTGATTAAAACAAAAAGACGGTGATGATGTGGCATTGTTTTTGAGTTTTCTTATTGGAGTTATCTTTGAAGATTTTGAGGAATGTTTATTCTTCTGATGTGTCTGCTCGCTAGATATTTTAAGCCTTTTTATTGGTTAGAGCATCTTTAATGGTCGTTTTTAGGTCAAGAATTGCATGAACTCGTTTTTCACCATTGGGGGGGGGGGGTTTATGTTTTTAGAGTAAAAGTTCATCACCATGAACATCAAATATGAAAAGAAAGTGGGACCAACATGTTTTTTTAATTATAGAGTTAATTACATAAATGGTCCCTGTGGTTTATCAAAATAACAGATTTGAGTACTAAGAATTTTTTGTAATATGTTGAGGTATTATGTTTTTAGTTTTATAACGAGAATAAGTATTAAGACTAACAGACGTTAGTTTTTTCTGTTAAATTAAAATAAAATAACTAAAATACCCCCGCCCATAATTACCACCCACATCTCATTTGAAATCAAACCACCACCACTGCTAAATTCACTACCGCCGGTACCCACCATCGCTATCGCCCACCACCACCATGGTCAATGCCCAATTCAGACCCCAAATCACCACTAATTCACCATCACAGCCCCATAACAAATACCTTAACCCACCCACTATTATCTCCCTTCTACTTCTAATTTAGACCACCATTACCACCTCTATTAAATCAATAATTGCTTCCCACCAGCACCTTGGTTAACACCATTCCTTCTTAGCACTTTCAGGAGCAATATGGTTAGTACCACCACCATCATAAACAAAACAACCACTACGAAAAACCCTAAATTCATCAAAAAGGGAAACTATCACCATGTGGCCACCACCATCGGTTACCAATCACCACCATTTTGTCCGACCACATCCATTCGAAAAAACCACCACAATCAGTCCCAACCATATTGTCGGTTCCCCTAGCTCAGCTTTTTCTCAAAACATTATAATCCAATTAGGGATTCTTGGTTTTAGGGCTTGTATGTAGATGTGGTAATTCAGTGGAGATGAAGCAGCATTGGATTATGCAATGGTGGTGATGATGCAACAATGAAGATGATGTTGATGGTGTTGTTTCATTTAAATAGTTGAAAAAATTGGTGGTGGTGAGGATGATGTAAGGAGGTGGTGGTCGGCAGTGAGGGATGTTGGTGATGGTGGCCGGCAGTAAGGGTTGTTGGTGGTGGTGGGGGCTACTAGTGGTGGTGGCTGATAGTCGGGGGTGGTGGTGGAGAAATTACTCTTAGTATACTAAATGACTCAAATCGTCCCTTTAAGTATATTAATTGTCCTTATATAGTGAAAAGACAAAAAATGATCTTAGGTTTAACAAAAAAGTTAACATCTGTTAGTGTTAATACCTTAACTTGTTACAAATTGAAAATACAATACTCAAACCTATTACAAAAAACTCTTAGTCTCCAAACCTAGTATTTTCAATATACCACATGGACTATTTGCATAATTAACTCTTAATTGTATTAAATATACATAGATAGAGATAAATAAAAAGGTGACGATGACATAGAGATATAAATAAAAAGGTGGGAATGACATGTTATATTTTGTGTTTATAAATTTTCGTATTTAAAGGTTTTTGATGCTAGAAGAATGAGTGTTTTTATGACGTGACAGGTGTCTATACATACTTTTTGGTGTTTTTATGTTTCTTTAGTGCGGATGCTCTTATGCTCTTAGAAATTTGATCTGACATTTTAGTTGACATGTTTATGTGTATCTTTTTCTCTTACCATTGGAGATGCTCGTATAACTAAATCAAGAACTTTATTAAAAGTCAAGTCATTATTTTAATAGTATGATATTAGACATCATGACTAACAATTTAATTAGTTATATAATTCTACTGTTTCATGAAACTTTTGTTGAGTTCCACCTTAGTACGTTTTGACCCGAATTTGTTTGCAAGGACCTAGAGGTCCAATTAATTAATCATTACCCGTGGGTTCAACATTGTTAATTACCTTCTTAGACCTGATTTTTGAAATTGCTTTCTCAAGTCTCGTTTCAAGCTGTTTCAGTTCCTTCATGTTCAAACAATCCAATCCTTTTCCTTTAAGGTGCCTAAAATAATAAAATATAAAATAGCATGAAAAAATTAACTACATGCACAAAAACATGAAATTATATTTGTATACACACATACACACACATGGACGCTATGCTAAAAATCCATGTATAACATGAATTGAATACAAAATATTAATTAGTTAATATTACAAAATTAAAAAGGATTAAGATTTTCGATCTCAAACAACAATTTGCATATTTATAAGGTATAGATGTGTGTTTAATCACCTGATAGAATTTTGACGTATTTCAATCTGCTGGTAAAGCTTCTCCGCCTCCTGTTGATAAAACTGCACGCACAAAAACACGAATATACATACTTTAAAGTTGATGCAACTTGCAAGCAAGTAAATAATAATAATAATAATAATAATAATAATAATAATAATAATAATAATAATAATAATAATAATAATAATAATAATAATATACTTTTCACATTTAAAGAATATAATTTATTGATGATCGATCTTACTAATTGAGCATCAATCTCTTGATGTGAGCAGGAGTTTGATTCACTGGATATTGTCTTCTTGTACTTGTCTATAGTTGCTTTCATGCTGTTGGATCATATACAAGAAGTCATGACACAAAACTAACAGAGATCAAGCAATAAGCATGAAGCACACAAAACACAGTTGATACATTGTACAAACAATATGTATATAAGCATAAACCCGATACACAAGGCTCCCGCCTGCACGTGTATTGCTGATTTGGACAGTACTTTAAGCCTAATGTACGTATTCTTACCATTCATTTTTGCAAAAGCTGTTTTCCAGACATAGTAGCAACTTTACCATGCTCCAAGGTCCATGTACCCCACATACATGCATACATACATAAATGCATGCATACATACATAAATGCATGCATACATACACATACAAGCTAGGAATTTACCCGTGTGTTCTGTAGGTGTCTAAAAATGGAAAGACAGAAGACTACTGTGTTTTAAGGAAAAGAACTCAGAAGTCATAATTAATTTCCCATTTATGTTTCTAACACAAACTTCTATTAGCATGCAAGGCCTCTGTAAAAGACAAAGGCTTTTGTTTGGCACTGATAGTGAACTTACACCCAAAGGGAATATATTACAGATTCAAATGCTCACCACGAACTTGTAGTTCCAAATACTTGCATAAGTTTACTTGTCTTTTATAATATAAACATGTTTGTGTGTCCGTGTGTGTTTGCAATGATAACTTGGCCATAAGAGCAAGTACTATTTATTTATTTTTTAAAATTTCGGGATAATTACATACATTCATTTTTAAATGTTATAAATTGCGTATTTACCCAACCTAAATAAAAAATTGCATGCATCCCTGACTACTTAATAAAAAGGAATTGAAAATATACTCATTTGAGTTAATATATTAAAAATAAATTAAATTACGACTATTTTATCTTTATTCAAAAAATTTCAATTACACCCAATTGAATTAAAAGTGCTTAGCATGTTTAAAACAAATTCAAACGCATATTTGTTTAAACTAAAAAAATGATCCCAACATGTTCAAACAAATTCTAACAAGCTGATTAGTGTACGTAAAATTAAAAGATATAAACAAGCTGCACATACCCTTTATGTTTGGTTTTTTTTATTTTTTATATTTTCTATTTATTAATCACAAAGGGGCAATTGCATAAGAATACAAACTATTCTATTTGAGACAAATATTCAAACAAGCCATAAAACGAAACCTTCTTATTCGAAAAGAAATAAATCGATTATGCAATAACGAATTAAAAAACACATCTTATATTTGGCCGAAGGACATCATGAATAGCTCATTGGAATTGAAAGGATAATGCAATCCCTTTGTTTCGTTTTTGTAGTAAATTTTCTTTAATTTTTTAAAGAGTTATTTTGCCCTTATGTGAAATATTTTTAATAAAGGGGATATATGCAATTTAATTTAAGGTTTGAATAAATATACAATTATAAGTTGGGGCACAAGGATATATGCAATTTTTTCTTTTGTTTTTTGGTACTACATAAACAATCATACAAGTACCAAACAATACAATATGTTCCTTTACATGAATTTGCACGGATTTGCTTTTGCAGTTCATACACTTGTAGGTTATTTGTAAGCTTATCAACCAAATCTGGTTATAAAAGAGTTCAATTGGTGTAATATGGTGTTATGTTTGCATTTTGTAAAAATAAATAAATTAGTAAGGGCAATGTATGGGATGGTTAAAAAACAGGTTCACTATATTTGATCGAGTAGAGTAAAATGTGAAGCTAAATGAAAATAATAAAATTACTTGTTACTAGAATACTCATAGATGCGTCCCCTTGTTGAGAAGACAATCACCGCAATTTCAGCATCGCAGAGCACAGAAAGTTCACAAGCCTTCTTGAAAAGCCCACCCCTCCTCTTGCAGAAGGTCACCTGTCGACTTGTATCGTTTTCGATCCTTTTGATCTCGATCTTTCCTCTACCCATGCTTAATTTTACCTGTTGTTTATGCATACATTTACACACCAATTATCAACTAAATGCATAAGTAATCTGAATAAAACATTCTCATATTTATAGTTAAGATTTAGATCGAATTTTAAGCTAATAATTGGGGTAAAAATCTACAAAACCATGTACATGTAGAATCTATTCCATCCCCAATATCATTAAAAACCGATTTAGAAGTATACACCCCCTAATGTAAGTTGATCTAAACACAAATCAATATACTAAAAGAAAAAAAACACTTTTGATATCATCTGAAAACCCTCACTCATAGGTAGAATACCCATGATTGTAAATGCATAACAGCATCAAGTGAACTAGATCTTGATACTACAACCAATCATTTGGTTGTAAAATAAGTAATTTACTTGAAGGAAAACATCAATCTTTATAAAGACTACAAATTGCAAACTTAGGGTTTTCTTTTTCATTCAAGAAACAAACTTTTTATTAGGACATGAGTAAAACTATGGTTAAAGATCTAATTTCATCAAACCATACAAAAAAAAAAGCAAACACACACACACAACTCTTTCTTTCTTTCTCTCAAGATCTGTTGCAGTATGGCCAACCTGATGAAGATCAGAAATAAGGTCTTCCATGTTGTTGTTTTATGGAACCATATAAGTACCATTTCCAATAAAATGATCAAATAACTATTCCTCTTTCTTCCCAGATGACAGTAAATTAATTACAAGAAAGTAGAAGATATAGAATCTGTATGAACATGTAAATGGGTATATATAAACAGACCAAAAACAGTACCTTTGAAGAAGAAACAGCACCCCTTTGATCAATATCTCTTCAATGGAAGGTATTGTAGTCTTAAAAACCCTAAAAACCATACCTAAGGTCTCATCATGTTGTATAGGCAGCTGGCCAAGATAAGGACATTTTCTATATTTGGTACACATAATGTAGGTTGTGCAGAAAAGCAACGTGGGTTGAATTTAACCCTAAACTGATACTTCCATCTTACTTTTCATTTTTACTGTTATGCCCTCCACTTTATTCTCTATTTACCTACAAACGATCATGTACCACTTACTGCTGCATGCACAAACTACACTTTCTTGCATTAGGGGTTGTACAAATCATCATGTACTACTTACTGCTGCATGCACAACCTTCACTTTCTTGCTTTAGGGGTTGTACAAACGAGTTGAAGATGCATGTCAAGACTCAAGATAGCCTCATCTTCCACCAACGTTGTTTGGTGATCATGTCTACAAAGTATTAAACAAATAATTATGATCACTATGCTATACATATGATTTCATGCACTACTTAGATTATATATGAGGCCGGGTGTGTATACATATAAGTATTGAATCATTGAGTAAGGAAAATACAAAGAAAGTTGCTTATATAGGAAAGCAAACTGAGAGCCCATAAGTCAATGGAGTTTCAAGTTCAACTATTAATTAGTTACTTTGCAACATGTTTTCTTTCATCATATATAGATATTTTATGAAACATTTTGCTTCAGTTTATAAATCACATTCAATTGACAATTTTGTACGTATTTAGAAACGAAGAGAAGTACAGAAGTCGATCACAACCAACTGTAGTGCCCTAGCTACACTTGAGTCTACAACTCTAGTTAAAGTATTAAACTCTCTTGGGTTGATGGAACTATATAAGCTATCATTCAGAGCATGCAATATAATATTAAACACCCGTTTGGCTAGAACTCAAATTTAACATACTTACGCCAACACACACACGTGTATGTATTACTATACATTATACATTACAACACATTTTATGAGGTATATTGGAATATAAAACCAAGATTTTTAGATCTTTAGATTGGACGTCTTTAAGGGTTGTAGGGTGCGCGACTAGAAAAGGACCTATGTGTTAAAGGGACTCAAAATTCAATAATATATATGTTGTGAGACAAAGGATGGTTGATTGTTAGTTGGGAATTAGAGGACAACTTAAGTCAATATGTGTTTGTACAAGAGGGTTAATCGTAAACATTGAGCTAAGTGTAGTTGAGGCCGTTATATTCTCTTTATAATATGTTATTAGGGATATGCAATAATATGAGTGTCTTATTCTCTTCCCTAGTTTTCTCTTTTCTTTCTCTTGTTAATTTCATCAAGTAGTATAAGAGCTACCTATTCTCGGAGCTCTTTATCAATTAAACATGGCTAACAACACTCAAATCAAGAAATCAATACAGTGTTGAAGGACCATGAGCGTACATTCTTGGAATTGAAGGCTGAAATGAAGACATCTGTGGCTGAAAGCAATAGATCGATGGCAGATCGAATTGAGATCCTTGGTGGAATAATTATCGAGCAATAGAACTTCTACTTCATCGGCGATTAATTAAGCCTTCTTTGAGGGTTGATGGTAAGAACATTGATGGCTGCTAGATAAGTGTGAGCACTTCTTTTTGATGGATGAAACTCTAAAATTAAGCCTTGAAGCTCAGCTATGTTATGATTAATTTGGAAGATGATGATTTCGAATGGCTTCAATCATTCATACGATCCAAGTGTGCGACGATGGCTGATTTGCCATGAGTAGACTATGTTTGAGCCATCTCCAATCGATTTTCAAATTAGGATCTGATGGAGGAAGTTGCACTATTTATGCAAGTCAATTATTTTGATGAATATTGCAATAAGTTTAACTCATTACTTAAGGTAAGTCTTATGGATTCCCAAGCAGTTAGTTTGTTTTTAAAAGGATTGAAAGATGAAACAAGAGCCCGGTTAAAATGTTTCATCCAAAATATCTGAATGAGGCCTATGGTTTAGCTCGAATCCAAAACACTAACCACACTAAATTATAGAACAATATCACTTCTTGTTGTCCATCGTCTTCTCAAATAGTTAAGCCTTGGCCAAATTCTTTTAAACCCTTTCCTTTGTCCAGCAGTTTCAAACTTCCATTATTACCTGCGCCTTCAACTAAACCTCTCCTTAACACTACTATGAATACTGCTATTCCCAATGCTAAAACACTTAGTAAGAAGACATCTAGAAAATAGCTAATGGAGAGTGTTTTTGGTGTAATGAAAAATACACTCCTGCTCATAAATGTACCAACAAGTAAGTGTTTGTAATTGAAGTAGGAGGGAATGAGGATAATGAACTAGAATTACAAGTATGTAAGGATGTGGATCCTTTGTTGTCTGTAAATGCATTAATGGAAAGTCACTCTTTTCCCACCATGAATGGACAAGGATCGATAGGAACTCATCAGCTTCATATTTTAATGGACTCCGGCTCAACTTACAACTTCATAGACTACAAGTTGCGAAAAGGCTGGAGTGTGAGATTTTTGATAATAAACCTCTCAAGTTTTGTATGTCAGAAGGGAAACAATTTGACTGTACTAAGAAATACCCTCAATTTAATTTAGTGATGTATGCATGGTTGTTGGTTCACTACCGAGGTCCTATTGATTCCTCTTGAGAACTATGATATGGTCATAGGGGTGCAACAATTACTTCCTCTTAGTGACATCCTATGGAATTTTAGTACCATGACTATAAATTTTGTACAGTGGATGTCATTCCCTTTGAACTCATGGGCATTCTAGATAATCAACTTTCTCTATGTTATTTTGAACAATGCATAAGATCTTCAAAAAAAAAAAAAAAAAAAAAATCAATACACTAAAGCACATTTACATAGTTTACATGCTTCAAATATGGAAGATGTTAAACCCCACGGTTCTAAGGTATTGTAATGAACTACAGATTAGAATTTACATTCCTTGTTGGATCAATTTGAGGAAGTTTTTGCTAATCCTACCGTTACCCCCTTTATAGCCTTTTGATCATCATACTGTCCTTAAACCAGACTGTGGGCATATAACCAAAAACCTTACCGATACACCCAATGGGACAGAAGAATTGATTTAGAAAATGACAGAATGAATAAAAGGAAATCAGGGTCATACGTAATAGTTATAGTGACTTTGCTACTCTAGTAGTATTAACTAAGAAAAAAATATGGGCAAAATTATTAGATTCGAATATGTGAGAAGGATGTCCATAAAACAACTTTCTAAACTCATGAAAGCCATTTTGAAATTTTAATTATGCCATTTGTCTTGACAAATACTCCTACTACTTTTCAATACCTCATGAATCATGTCTTTAAACCTCTACTGAGGAAATATATTCTAGTGTTCTTTGATGATATCTTGGTCTATAGTACTATAATGATCCAACATCTGATTCATCTACAAGAGGTACTTTAGTTGTGGCAAGCTAACAAATTGGTTTCTATGAAATCCAAATATAGCTTTGGTAGTACAACTATTGAGTATTTAGGGATATGTGATTTCTGTGGAAGGGGTGCATCCTGATCTTGCTAAGATCGAAGTAATTGTTAACCGGCCAATACCTCATAATTTGAAACAATTGCAAGAATTCTTGGGCCTAGTTGGGTATTATAGATGGTTTATTTGTTCATTCAGTATTATAGCTCGACCCCTCAATTATTTGATTAAATGATGCATTTGGGTGGAATGAAGCATCTCAAATAGCCTTTGAGGCATTAAAAAAACCTTGTCCACACAGCCCCTTTATTATCTCTATATGATTTTAAGAAAAACGACCTTACTATCGTAACCTTCCCTGCTTCTCTAAAATTATCATCCACGAACTATCTTGGATGGAAAACCCAGATCGAGGCTCTACTTCATGGGCCCGATCTTTATAAATTCATTGACGGGTCTTATCCCCCTCCCCCACAAACCACCACTACCGGTGATGTTACCACCCCAAACAAGGAGTACTCCAAATGGTTACGACAAGATCGGCTATTGTTTGGAGCTCTTATAGGAAGCCTTTCCCCACCGATAATCCCTATCGTTACCAATGCCAAGTCCTCTCTCGAAGCATGTCAAATTCTAGCTACTACCTACGCATCACCATCGCGAGGTCACATAAAACAACTTCAACATCGCCAAAAAGAATGTTCGAAAACTCCTACACAAACCGTTAGTGATTATCTACAAGGCGTAAAAACCATTGTAGACGAGCTCTTTATTCTTGGGAAGAAGATGGACCAAGAAGACGTGACCGATATCATCCTCAACGGTTTAGATCAAGAGACCTACAAACCAACTATTCATGCCATTCATACTTGTGACTCCCCGATTTCATTTAACGAGTTGCATGAAAAATTAATAAACCAAGAACTCACCATTACCCACTCCGCTACATCCAATAACAACTTACACCAACCGGCATCCGTTTTCATGGCTCATGGTCGAAACAACAACAAATCATGGAATGGACGTAACTCGTCATCTCCGCACAACTCATCGGCACCTCTTCTTCCCACCCTATAAAATTTGGGTTTCCCTCTAATACCAACCGACCCTTTCTTGGCAAATGCCAATGGTGCCACACCAAAGGTCATACCCTCACAAATTGTCATGTGTTCAAGAAGTTGATGCCATATGTTACAGTACCTCCTTTTACCCGTGGTTCTCAAACTAAATCTTCACCACAAGTTAATATGATAACCATGCAAAACAACCCCAACATTAATTGGTTAATGGATAATGGAGCAACACATCATGTCACTAACGATCTCAACACATTAGCTCTTCATGCACCCTACGATGGAACCAAGGAGCTTATAATTGGTGACGGTTCATCTCTTATAATAACTCATATTGGTTCACTTTTCATTCACACACCAACAACTACTCTTATACTTGAACGTGTTTTATGTGTTCCTACAATGTCTAGGAACATTATTTCAATCTCTCGTTTATGTGCTGACAATAATGTTTTAATTGAATTTTTTCAATGTGTTTTTCTTATCAAGGATCCAAATTCGAATCTCCCACTTCTTAAAGGAATAACCAGCCGTGGGATTTATGAACTTCGTTCAACATCTCTTCCATCTATCACACAAACATCCACCTTCACCATTCAAAAGACTACATCCAACTTTTGGCATCATATCAAAAGACTACATCCAACTTTTGGCATCATAGATTGGGACATCCAAGCACTAAGATTCTAAAAGTTTTATCTTCTTATGTTAATTGTATTTCATATTCCAATAACAATTGTAACTCTTATCATATAAAAAAGAGTCATAAATTGCCATTTCATAATTCCACTTTATCTTCCAAAGCTCCTTTACAACTAATTTTCTCGGATGTTTGGTCCTCACCCGTCACTTCGATCGATGGCTACAAATATTATATCATTTTTGTCGATCATTTTACCAAACATATATGGTTATATCCACTTAAAAATAAATCTGATTCTTTATCCATCTTCATCCGATTTCAAAACTTGGTTGAAAATTATTTTCAAACTACCATCAAACAATTTTTTTCTGATAACGGTGGTGAATACATTAAATTTTCCTCTCACCTTCAATCTCGAGGTATCTCTCATCTTACCTCACCCCCTCACACACCCGAGCATAATGGTTATGCTGAACGTCGACACCGCCACCTTGTCGAAACCGGGTTATCTATCCTCACCCATGCTAAAATTCCCGTTAATTATTGGCCATTTGCACTAACCACGACCGCATATCTCATCAATCGTTTCCCAACACCGACTCTTCAAAACACGTCACCATATCACAAACTATTCAACAAGCAACCCAACTATGACAAACTAAGAAGATTTGGTTGTCTTTGCTACCTTTGGCTACGATCATACTCTACTAAAAAAATCCATCCAAAATCCAAACCATGTATTTTTGTTGGATACTCTCCCTCTCAAAGTGCTTACTATGCACTTGACTCCACCTCAAATAAAATTTATAGCTCAAGACACGTTTTTGTTGAAGATTAATTTCCTTATGAAAAACTTACACATAATCAAGCACTCCCATCAAACCCACTAGAATGGTTTCCACTCACCATTTCAATTGTCACTAAATCTCCTTCTTCACATCAACCACAATCCAAACCCACTATTGTTCCACCTATTCCACCTAATAATTCAAATACCATTCTTGACATATCACCACCTTCACCCACTACTACAATCTTATTACCCACAAACCACATGTCTAATACCAACCCAACCAACACTGTTTTCCCACCCACCAACCACATCGCACCTAACATCACTACATCAACCATTATTTCACCAACTTCTCAACAATCAAAACCTAACACAATTACCTCTACCATTAATGAACCCAGTGTTACCGAATCCACAACCCAACCTCGCATCCGCAAACCTAACCCACGATATCACAACTCTTCATTTCAACTATATATAACCACTAACGGATTAATTTCCGAACCAGCCACCATCACCCAAGCTCTAAGACATCCGTTATGGAGAAATTCCATGACCGAAGAATATGATGCCTTAATGAAAAACAATACATGGAATCTTGTTCCTTCCACTCAAGCTTCAAATCTCATAGGCTCTAAATGGGTTTTTCGTACAAAGTACAAACCTGACGGTTCCATTGACCATCTA
The DNA here is from genome assembly GCA_018326385.1 of Flaveria bidentis. NCBI lineage: Eukaryota > Viridiplantae > Streptophyta > Magnoliopsida > Asterales > Asteraceae > Flaveria > Flaveria bidentis. The sequence continues at coordinate 15,720 of BJCM01159113.1, forward strand.
AAGGCTCGACTAGCTGCCAAAGGTTTCCACCAATGCCCAATAATTGATTATGCAGAAACTTTTAGCCCTGTAGTCAAACCCGCAACTCTTCGTCTTATTCTATCCATTGTCATATCACATCGTTGGAACCTTCGCCAACTTGATGTCAATAATGCGTTCCTCGAAGGCACACTAACCGAATACGTATATATGGCCCAACCACCTGGCTTTATCAACCCGTCCTTCCCTACTCATATATGCAAGCTTAACAAAGCCATATATGGCCTTCGACAAGCCTCCCGCGCTTGGTATGAAGTGTTAGGATCGTGTATTGAATGAAATACTAATTGATTAACGTGTATACCGAATCAAATAGTGCGGAATCCTATTTGATTGGTGATCCAATCAGTGAGAACACACATAGAAACAATTATGTATTGAATCTAAACGTTAAGAATCGATTAGGAATAGATCTACTGCGATCTATGAACTTGGAACAGGTTCTTAGAGGTCTCTGGACGGCTAGCGTACGTATGGAGTCGAAGTGTATTCAATGCTTGCGTTTTCCATGAATTAGGTGGTATTTATAGGTTAGGGTTGCTCATTCGAGCGACTGAACCATTAGTATGGTTCAGTCGTGTGATTAAGCCATGCGGTTGATCCATTCGCACGACTGAGTGTTCAGTCTTGCGACCGAGTCAATCTCATGTTACAATCATAAGACTGATCCAGTCTCATGGTTCAATCGTGCGACTGAGTCATTTGCATGAAGTTGTTCATGCGTATGGTCCATTAGCATGGGCCATTCGCATGATAACTTCATATTACTAAGTTTGAATGTATTCATTATCATTACATTATTTATATTAGTTCAAACAACCACAAACCTATATAATCAATTCGATAAGCGTTAAACAACTCATTAATGAAA
>BJCM01159114.1:0-12676 GCA_018326385.1 Flaveria bidentis
TATAGGTCCGATAGCTTATGGTATGTGAACAGTGGATGCTCCCGACACATGATTAGAGATCGTTCCCTCCTTCATGACTTCAAGCATATACAAGGAACTACTGTGGCATTCGGAGGAGATTCATAAGCTGGTAGAATCCCTAGTGAAGGATCTGTGACAAATGGGATGCTGAGCTTTGATAGAGTGAACTACTGTGAACAACTAAATTTTAATCTTCTCAACGTGTCTCAGATCTTTGACAAGAAATATTCAACTCACTTTACCGACACTCATTGCTACATTCTGAAACTAGGATTCCAAAAACCTGAAGAATGGGTTATCCTAAAGACCCTAAGGAAGAATAACACCTATGTCTTAAACTTGAATATTGCTACACCAAAAAAAAGAAACATGTCTTATGTCAAAAGCATCATTTGATGAGTCCCAACTTTGGCACAAATGTTTGGGGTACACAAACTTTAAAAACATGAACATATTGGTCAAAGGAAAACATGTCATTGGTCTACCCCAAAAATAATTTTATTTTGTTGATCACTATTCAGCATGCCTCAAAGGGAAACAACATAAATCTTCCTACAAACTAAAGAGTGTGAACACAACACATATTATGAGTATTGGAAATAAAAATTATTTTTTGGTTATCATTGATGACTTTTCAAGATTTACATGTGTTTTCTTCTTACTTCATAAAAATGAAGCATCCCAAATAATAAAAGATTTTATCACAAAACTTAAAAACCAACTTTATCATAAGGTCATAACAATAATAAGTGATAAAGGAACAAAGTTTAAAAAACTGAACATATGAGATACTTTTGTGCAACCAAAGGCATTGCTCATCAATTTAGTGCAGCTAGAACTCCTTAACAAAATAGGGTAGCTGAGAGGAAAAATAGAACACTAACTAAATCAGTAAGAACAATTCTAGCCAATGCGAAACTGCCAATTACCTTCTGGGCAGAAGTAGTTAACACATCGTGCATTGTGCAAAATAGAACTCTTATTGTAAAAGGAAACAAAATGACTCCTTATGAACTATTGTTTCACAGAAAACCATTTATTGGATTTTCAAAACATTTGTTAGTCCTGTCTCAATATTAAACACCCGAGACTGTTTTCATCTAAGTCTATTGAAGGATTCTTTGTGGTTATTCTTCAATTTCAAAGGCTTACAGAGTGTTTAATCCTAGATTTAACATTATTGATGAATCAACAAATGTTCAATTCAAGGAACATTTATTTCTCAAATCTATAAATGGTCCTGATTGGTTGTTTGATATTGACTCATTTACAAAATCATTTGATCAATTTCATTTTTCTGATGTAGGAAATATACCTTCAGTTGAACCTCATTCAGGATTAGAATGAAGAAATGACATTCCAAGGTTCTCCAACCTCTTCTAAACAACAGAATGAAGATGTTCCATTACAAGTTGATCCTGTCAGACAACCATCTCAAAATCAAAGCGTTTCAAATAAAGCTGGTCCCAGCTTGTTACCATAATATTCAGAAGACCCATAAACTAAGGTGAGAAATTAAGATCAAGCTACACCTCTAGTTGAAATAGAAGGAACATCAAATGATGGAAGCAATCAAAGTGCTGCTAATACTGAAGCAATCACTGAAACAAAATCTGATTATATTGATAATTCTCCAACAGTACAAGATGAAGGTGCCTCTTACCATGATGATCTGAATGTCTTCAATCTTGATGTAACAATTGTTGGTGACTCAATTCCAACCACCAAAATACAAAAGAATCATCTATTAGAAAGCATTATTAGTGAACTTAACAAAAGGGTGACAAGAAACAAGTCAAGTATTGTAATCATCTATTTGTTCTCATTTTTACTTTGTCAAACAATACCCAAAAACATCAAAGAGGCTCATCAAGGCAATAGCTGGATTGAAGCAATGCAGGAAGAAGTGTTGCAATTCAATAAGCAAGAAGTATGGAAACTAGTAGATCTTCCCGAAGGACAATACCCTATCGATACCAGATGGCTGTACATAAACAAAACTGATGATAAAGGAATTGGCATCAGAAACAAAGCAAGATTGGTGGCACAGGGGTATACTTAGGAAGAAGAAATTGACTATGATGAAGTGTTTGCACCTATTGCCAAATTAGAAGCAATGAGAATCTTTCTTGCATACTCAGCATCCATGAAGTTCACTGTTTATCAAATTGATGTAAAGTGTGCTTTCTTGTATGGAAAGATTGCTAAGAGAAGTCTATGTGAGTCAAGCAACTGGCTTTGAAGATCTTGAATTTCCTCACAGGGTTTACAAGCTTGACAAAGCCCTGTATGGTCTTTAACAAGCCCAAGAATGTGGTATGAGACTCTATCATCTTTTCTTCTTGATAATGGGTATGAAAGAGGAAAGATTGATCAGAATCTCTTGAGAAAAAGAAAAGGAAGACACATGTTGCTGGTCCAGATCTACGTGGATGATATCATTTTTGGCTCAACAAACAAGTTACTCTGCAAAGATTTTGAAGATCCCATGTATTCAAAATTCTAAATGAGTGAAATGGGGGAACTCACATTCTTTCTAGGAGTGTAAGTCCAATAGACGGCAGATGGAATCTTCATTAATCAATTGAAATATGTGGAAATAATGTTGAAGAAATTCCACCTTGCTGACTGTTAGTCCATCAATACACTTGTTGATACTAATGTCAAGATAGAACCTGATCCAGAAGGCAAATCATTGGATCAGACTCACAATCGATCTATGATTGGTTCACTTATGTATCTAATAGGCAGTAGGCCTGACATTATGTTTGGTCTTTGTGTGTGTGTGCTAGATTTCAAGTAGATCCCAAGGAATCTCATGTGAATGATGTAAAAAGGATATTCAGATATCTATAGGGAAAACCTGCTCTTGGATTGTGGTATCCAAAGGAAGGTGGTTTCAATCTTTATGCCTTCACTAACAGTGATTATGAGGGATATAATTTCAGTAGGAAGTCCACTTCTGGTGGTTGTCAAATTCTTGGTCCCAGACTGGTCTCCTGGCAATGCAAGAAGTAGAAAAATGTATTTGTTTCAATAATAGAAGCTGAGTACATTGCAACATGAGCTTGTTGCTCTCAAGTTCTCTAGATTCAAAGCCAAATGCTTGATTATGGTTTTAACTTCTTTCATACTCCAATTCATATTGACAACACAACAACTGTTTTTATTAGAAATAATCCAGTTCAGCACTCAAAAACAAAACACACCTTGAAATTAGATATCACTATTTGAGAGACTTTGCTGAAAAAGGGTTAATCAAATTGATTCAAGTTCCCACTGAAAATCAATTGGCTGATTTATTCACTAAGGCAATTGAACCTAATAGGTTTGAATTCCTAGTTCAATCAATTAGCATGATTAACCTTGAATAAAATCAAACAAAACATCAAAAACAAGTATGTATTGGCTTAATTCAAGATTTAAAAGACCGACATGACTTACCTGATATGTGGGTAGGCTCAACTTGGAAGAGAAGAAATATGTTGTGATGAATTAAAATCTTATTCAATGGTGAAACACTCATCTTAGAGTACATGTATGTATTGGCTTATCTAAGTGGATGTGTGTGTAGTAACCTAAAAACACCACATAATGATACTTTATGAATCACTTTCACCTACATCACATTTCATCTATGTTTTACTAAGCAAAGACTTGAAGAAACAAGCACATAGTGCAGATGTATTGATCCAAAAGATTCCTAATGAGGAACACATCCAAATTGAATTAATCTACAAAAATAATACATTCCTTATGAATGAGCAAAATAAATCCAATCATGGATCACCATCCAAAGTGAAGTGAAAAGAATCCAAATGTGGATCAAATCATGAAAAGGATCAAACTAAAAGAATCCTAATGAGGATCAATGAAAATGAGATCTCATAACTTAAGTGACCTGGTAATTCAAGTTGTTAAACAATTCTACCATACATTACATGAGGATGGTTGATCATTCCATGATTTTGTGTGTGAGGTGCATGTTGAATAATCAAACAAACCAAAACAAGATAAATATCACATGCATTAAAATATTAACTAGGTATGAGTTTAAGAGGACAAAACATACCTTCAATCAATAAGTTCATAAACATGTCCATTTTATTACAAAAGAATGCACATGTGTAATGTAAGATTGATATGATCCCAACAAAAGGTATACTTCTCTTCATTATTTAATCAGAAAAACAAAAACAATCAAAAATAATTCTTATTCAAATGTTTTAAATCTTTAAAGTTTCTATCTAGGAATGGATTTAATCTTTAGGGAGAGTAATTTAAAACGTTGGTCAGTTTGTATTGATATTTACTTTCTTAATTTTCTTTCTTAAAACTTCAAAACAAATCAAAAAGGATCTGTTTGTGTTGGTGCAGAAGTTATGCTATTGTATCTCAGCTTAAGCAGATTCATGAAAGCATAAGAAGTCCAAGTTCAATTAAACAATAGGAAACTGGTATCATCTCTGATATACAAGTCAATCCAAGCAAGAATTGACAACCCCAACAACTTCATAAGACACAAGTCAATCAAAGACAAATCTTCATAACAACAAAGAAAAATCAAAAAGAATAATATCTCTGAAGAAACATTAAGTTTTGACTAAGTTCAAAACTTAATGCTGGTAAGTGCATTGGTTAATGCGGGTGAAGGTAAGCCATGCATATAACCAATGCGGGTAAAGGTTTATGTCATTTAAAACAAAGTGGTGTTAAAAACCTATGTGGACAAAAGTGTTCTACCGCCTTTGTTAATGTGGAAGACCTTCACATTGCCACATTTCTTTTCACTCATCCGCACTTCTTGAATATGGTTGACATCAACACTTCATATGTATCGAAATGAATAAACAAAGTGCTTAATTTCTTCTATCATCATGATGAAAGCCAAAAAATGCGGACATCTTCATTGGTAGCCGCTTGATCTCTACCGCATTTGTTACAGTGAACAAATGTTGACTAACATTGTTCAGCCACATTTGTAACAGTGAACAAATATTAACTAACCTTGTTTAGCCACATTTCTCAAAGTGAAAAAATGCTGACTAACTTTGTTCAACCGCATTTGTAACAGTGAACAAATGTTGGCTAACTTTGTTCAACCGCATTTGTAACGGTAAACAAATGCTGACTAAATTTGTTTAGTTGCATTTGTAACAGTGAACAAATGCTGACTAACTTCGCTCAACCGCATTTGTTACAGTGAACAAATCTTGTTAAGTTTGTACTCTTCCGTATTTGTAATAGTACACAAATGCTGATGAACAAAACTCATCCGCATTTGCTATAGTGATTTTAAAAATTGACTGCATTTGTCTTGAAACTTATAAGTTTGTGTATAAGACATTAATTGACTATTTTAAGCCATTTCAAAAGGTCATTTAATACTTTTCAAATGTGAGAGACATTATAGTGTGACAAGCAAAATTTACTGTTCTTCATCACTTATCATCTTCATCATCAAACTTGTGTTCTACTTTCATCTTACCTCATTTGTGCTATGTTTTGATTCTATACAAATATAGTATCAAACAAAATGTGATAATCTTTGAAATTTATGATCTAAAATGTCAGACTTTTGAACCTATAATGAACTTAGAATCCTAGGTCAAAAATGATGATTCAAACTCAAACTTGGATTAAGAAATGATGATGATTTTCAACTGCAATGAACAAGTTAACTAAGAAGATAACTACAAACAAGTGATTTTCACCATGATTTTCACCACCCTGTTCATCGCATGAACGGAGCATAACAAAAGATTGAAAATGAGAAAAAGAATCTTGATTCTAAAGAGTTAAAATGGGTTAAAAACAACACAAATGATCACTTCAAGCATGTATAACAAAATCATAGTGATTATTCATGATAACATCAAGTATAGGTATAATTCATATTGAACAGTACCAATAAACATTCAATTTTGACCATAAAATGTCAAAATGAAAAACTTCACTTGATGCATGTTCTAAATCTATTGAGTATTATCAATCTTTTAATTCATATGCCTCTAATCCAGGGTACATGGCAAATCTCACTTGGAGCAAGCTCCATAATGTCAGTAGTTATCTTGACCCTAATGTACCCTAGATAGAAGGTCTGAGAGACATGATCAGATTTATATCTACTACCAGAGTTGCTCATGCAATCACTGTTATACCAATCATTTATAAGAGATTCATAAGGTCTTTTTGGAGCATTGCTAAGATGATAGAGATAGCTGGTGTAAGGACTCTTCCTAAAAGAATCGCTGATGATCATACTCTGAACATCACTTAACAAACTGTGAGACAATGTCTATAGTTTGGTGATGATACCAACACTCCCTTAGAGCTTAAAGATGATGATATTACTTCTTTCTTTGCTAACATTGGATATGAGGGATGATATGAAGGGAAACAAATTTTTAAAGGATTAGTTGACTTACAATGGAGGTTTTTGATTCATCTTTACCAACATTGTTTGTCAAATAGGAAGGCCGGATGGAATGACATTCTAGTGATCATCTCTTCTGCTATATGTGCTTTATGCACTAACAGGCCATTTAACATGTCTACTTATGTGCTTAATGGTCTGGTATCAAACATCCAAGAAGGGAGAAGACATATGTTCCTGATGTATCCAGGGTTCCTACAATGCCTCATCAATTAAGCTTTTCCTGATGTTGTAGAAGGACCTGTGCTGGATATTCCTCATTATAATGCCAAGTATGACAAGTACATCAAGAAAAGAGATCCTCCGAAATTCAGGTGCGTTTTAATGCCACTAGACCGTATTTTATAAGGGGGTACCACCCACGAGCCCGAACTTTTACAGTGGAACCTTCTTTCCATTGTTGCCCTAGATGTTACAACAGATAATCTACAAGAACAAGCTCAAGTGGCTCCTGTTGATGAGCCTAATCAAGAAGAAGAAGAACCTGCTCATGACCAACAAATTGTTGTTGACCAAGCTGTTAAAAGGGATGAAGGACAGAGGTTAGTGTCACCCCAAGTGGATGTACGGGGTGATCTTCATATTGGACCTTCTGTTCATGATGCTGATATAGTCTCACCATTTATGCCTATACCAATCCCATCACCACATGCACAACCCATCATCTATCCACATATATCTCTAATCCATCATTCACCCATATCACATGTTCAAACATCTCTTGTTACTACTGAGCCTATTGAGTTTGGTGATTCTGCCAGCTCTTTAGAGGAATCCAAATCATCATTTGATGAAGAGGATCATCCAAGATAGATGCTTGTTAGGCAAGTTGCTTTTGAGGCTGCTCCATCAGAAAGTTATGCTGAATCAGGAGTCAACAAGCCTGATGAAAAAGATGAGTTGATTTTAGAACTACTACAAAAAGTACCCAAAATGGAAAGACTAATTAATAGAAGATCTAGTATCATTTAAGATAGACTTTTGGAATTGGATGAGAAAGAGAGGGAGTTGAAAGATGTGAAAGAAAAGTAGGAGAATGAAAAGAAAGAAAAAGAAAAAGAGATTGAAAGTTTAAAGGTAGCTCTCCAACATTCAAGGGATGAAATAAGTGGTCATGTTGACACTTTAGCAATCCAGACTATAGCTATCGAAGAACAATAAGGAATGATTAAAGTACAATATGATATTATTAGAGACTTGTAGAAATATATACAAGTCTAAACAAGAGAGTATCTAAGTTAGAGCCGCTTGTTATGATCAAAAGAGAAGCTGAGAAGGAGAAAGATAAAGGAGAGAAAATAGAAAAGTCAAAGGGAAAGTGATAAAGATGATACTTCTGAAAGTTTATCAGGGGAAAGTAGTGATAACTCCCCTCCTACCAAAAATATGAAATTATGTGAGATTGAGAAAGGGGCAGAAACTACTGAATCAAAACATAATGAATATAGTATTAAGATGGTGGTCTATACATGCAAACTAGAAGAAGTTCATTTTGAAGTGGCTGAATTTAGTGATATGATTAAAGCCCTTGACTCCTTCACTGCAGAAGAATTTATCATAGATGATGATTTTTGGGAGTTCATTTTTGATAGGGGCAAAATGAAGAACCAATAGTGGTCATTCCTCAATCTCCTGTCCCAATTGAGAAGGAATTAAGTATGCAAATAGTGTGTGTTGTAACATTGAGTTATGAACAAAAAGAGTTGATTAGAAGATTATGTGAAGAGAAACAAAAGAGAGAAGAATCAGTAGTTGTTACTGATGACAAAGAAAAACCGAGGCTGGAAAGGTGCCTCCAAGAAGTTGAAATGGCTGAAACCTCATCTGGTTCAGGAATGCAAACCTATACCAAAAGGAGGAGATATTTATCTGAAAAGGCAAAGGGAAAGAGACCCATGGTAGAAGAAGAACCAATCAAGAAAAAGGAAAAAAATGACCCCAGAAGCCTTGCATCAATTGCTAAATATTTAGAAGAGCATGAAAATGTTGAAACCCAATTGAAAAAGAAGGCTGAATTCATTGATCTAGAAGAAAGAGAAATAGAGGGTGGCTATGTGGTTGATGAACCAATAGTTCATAAAGCCCTGTGAAAGAGGAGGAGTTAGTACAGGAGATGGTAGAGAAAGCCCAAACTAATGACTTGATGGTGAAGGCTAAGTTTTTGATAAATCATGGGTATGACCTTGATGAGGTGTTTTGAATGACTTATGAGGGAATGAAGCCAGAAGAAGAAAAGTTATACAAACTGTTGGACCCTACTTATGAGACTAAGTATGAAAAGACTCTGTCTCCTAAAGCTCTAGTGTTCAAGTCATTCTCAAAGGCAAAGTAGACTTCCTCAACCACTGTATCGTGGTTATACAAACTGTTGGACCCTACTTATACAAACTGTTGGACCCTACTTACTCCTCAACCACTGTATCGTGATCCCTACTAGTATGACTGACAGGGAAATAAAGGACTATTTTTCTAATCAAGGATTTACCAGAAGAAAATTGGGCATCATGATGACAAATTCCCTAAGGGCTGCTATCCATAGCATGATTAATGAGAAGAAAGAAAGGTTAAAGAAAATTGAAGAAGAGATTTTTAGCAAAAATCCTAGAACAAGAGTATCTTCTCAAGACATCCAGTTCACGCATAGAGACCATGACTCTCTAGCACCTGTTCTACACAAGAATCTAGAGTGGTTTGTTGAGCCCTCTCAGTTGGTGCTTGAAGAAGGGCTCTCCACTGCTGAGATGATTAGATGTGTGTCTACTCCAAAAGGCAAAACTGATCCTAAGATAATTGCCTGGAAGTATGATAGTGACTGGAACATGTTCATGATTAAGAGGATTTCAGGCTTAGTACAATTTTTCACAGAGTACTCTGCTTTGGTGAACTCCCTGGAAATCCATGATATGAAAGAATTAGCCAATTTAGAGTTGATCAATCACAATGCTATGTTCAGGGGTTATGAGTTTGAAGATATTCTGAGGATGTTCAAAAGAGCAGACAACTTTAAATCTCTCAAGGCTATCTGTATATGGAAAGATAGATCCTTTGTCAACCCCTTGGAGAAGAAAAGAATAAAAGAAGCTAAAGGGGTGGTATTCCCTGAACTTAAGGTGAAGGAAACTGAATCTCTAAAAAGAAAGATGGTAGCTGGAAAACATTCCTCCAAACCAATCTCAAATGTCTACTATGATGAAAAGACATATGAGTTGGTGATTGAAAGAAGATGGGGAGGAAAGGAAGGAGCTGAAATTAGGTTGTTTAGTGGATATGAGGTGGGATTATTAGATGAATCCTATATCCACTACATATACATAAGGCATTTCAGAGAGATAAAGAATAAAATATGAGAAGAAGATATGCATTTCATTCTGAAATGTATAAAGATATTAAAAATGGCATTTGATAGAATAAATTGCAGGACCATTTAGAAGGGGTGATGCACTTTACAACACAACAACACAACTAAGGAGAGTTCTTTTAGAACACTAAACAGATCAAATAGGGAACTTGTTAACTACAAAACGATACTAAGAACACAAGTAAAAGAGAGATAGAACAAGATAGAAACACAAGTATTTTGGTTTCAAGGAATATAATATATGGCTTCTCAAGTTCTATTACAAAGTTTTACAAAAGCATATTAGAAAGTTACAAGTACTTGAGATACTTATACTACATCCTCCAATCGGCCATACTTTGAAGCCCAGCTGGATACATAAGACTAGACAACAAAATCAAATGTAGAGTTAAAAGGCAGATTGCCTTTTGACTTATTACTATGACATGCCATAGCTCACATCCTAATATATTACAAAAAGTATAAAGTACATAAAATAGAAAGCTCAGACTCAAAACCTCAATGTACAGATTTCCAAAAGCATGGACCTTTTCACCAACTTGTAAAAGTTGGTGAGTCAAATAGAGTTGCAGCGGAAAGGTGGTCCAACTTTTTGGAAAAGTACATCAAGTAATAATATTGTACATAAAACTCTTTGGAAGAAACATGTCATCATAAATTGGCTTCGGAATACTTTGTCTCTGAAGCTTCAGAAGACTTCATATTTGGCTTCAAAAGATATTGGTCTTGGCTTCGGAAGATTTTACACTTAGAATATTTCTGGTGTGAGGTGTAAAACTTTCGAAGCATTTCTACATTAGTAACTTAATGCATGCATGTAGAGAGACTTTGGATGCTTTGAATGTTTTGACTGCATCAGACTTTTTGGAATCCTTACAAACTCCCCCTAGGTTGATGCTACCAAAACATTTGAAGCTCTTCATCAGTTAACAGTTCTCATCATGATGATGACCAGGCCCTTCTTCTTTAGATGGTCTGGATCACTCAGACTTTCATAGTATCTTCTCATCTCAAAGAGATCATTCAGAGGTAGGTTGAATAAGTCTTGCCATGTGTAGATATTCACACCACCTTGATCTCTAATCACATGTAATCTTTCTAGATTAGTTGTTATGGTCCAGGATAAGATAAGTCTCTTAGAAGCAAGAGGAGCCACATGAATTGGAGTTGATTGGCTTGCCACTTCATGCAGTTCCTCAGGTTGATCTGACTCACCCTGAGGTATGGTAGTGGATGGTTTAGACTTCTTCTTTTTCTTTGACTTTGGTTTAGAAGCCATCCTTTTCCTCCTCTATAAAGACTTTAACTGAGAAAACTGATCTGTAGCACCTTGTTGATCAGTCTTGTCCTACTCAGTTGGGTGTTCCTCCCTCACAGGTTCACAAGGAGAGGGAGTTTGAGCCAACTATGAATCAGAAGATGAAGCTTGCTAAGGCTCAACAGGAGGTATAGGTTGTGTTGTCTCAAAAGGTTCAACCTCAACCTCCACTTCTTGAGGAACCTGACTTGGTGGGGAGTGTAAGTCAACAAGTTCTCCTCTTTTGATCTTCTGCTTAATCACCCTAATGTGCTTATCCCTCGTGGATAGAGACATAGGGCCAAGTCTCCTTCTGGAGAATCTATACACCTTCAAGAAGCTCATCATTCGTTGTTTGTCATCAAACTTCTTCATGCTCTCCTTAATGATGGCTGATGACATTGCAACATCTTCCCTTAATTTTCTCTCTGTTGCTTTATGTTCTTTGAGTACTTCAAGCTCAAGCTGTTTGAGATACTCAAACTCCATGTACTCAAAGGACAAGGAAAGAAGTGCAGATGCTTGGTATAGGCCTATGGCACTCAAGTAGTTGATCATATTGATCCTATCAGTCTCTTTGTCTACTTGAGGTTCTTTTGGAGCAACAGCCTCTTGAGCAAGACTTTCTTGAACTAAGGAGAGAGTAGGAACATGCTTGTATAATCTCTTTTCTCTCTTCACCTCTTTGATTTGGAGAAGTAACTTTGCATCCTCTACTTCTTTCCTCTCTCTTGACATTTCCATGTTAGCCAGTTCGTTGAGCTCTTCTAAGGGGAGAGATATAATCTCATCAATGTCATAGTTCCTGGTTTGCAGGTAAGTAATCTTGACTGCCCTCAACTCATCATCTTGACTGTTTGGTCTAGGGGCAGCCCTAATTGCAGCTTCCATGAATCTTGTAGAAACAGAGGAACTTTCTCCCTTTATCTTCCTCTTCCTCACTCTCTCCTCCTCCTCAATCTCCTTAGAAGTCAACTGAATGCTTATACAAACCTTTGTGACTCAGGGTGGAGAGAGCTTTGACCTTTATTGCTTTGTGTAGCCTCCAAGCTCTGGCCAGATAGAGGTTGTGATACACCTTCACTAGTAGGTGCTTCACTAATGGAATGAATTGTTGAAGTAGTTATAGGTGTGACAAGACTCTCAGGCTCTACTACTTGGCTTTCAGACAAGGTTTCCCCTTCGAAGCTAATCTTAGGGTCTGCCTTAACATTCAGTTGACCAATAGCATTACCAATTTGCCTCTGTCTCCTTTTGAGACTGAACGCTATAGTAATTCTATCTTGAATCCTTTATGTCAGCCTGTCAGCTTGACTAGATTGGCTTGGATTGACAAGTGTCATGTTGATCAGGTAAAGACATTCATAGTAGTTCAAGGTCTAAAAATTGAAAACTTCTTGCTGCCCTTGAACTCTTTGAAGAATAAGGGCTCTGCTGTTTGCATCATACATCCACCCTATGATGTAAATATAAGTTCCTTGAGGTGGAGATGATGCTGCCCTTGGTATACCTTCCTCAAAAAGACTTTGAATGAAGGAGTCTATTGAGTCCACATCAATGTGAA
>BJCM01159119.1:0-12974 GCA_018326385.1 Flaveria bidentis
ACGCATCTCCACCGACACCTATACGACGCGTAAGGACCCATACGCGTCGTATAGGTGTCGGTGGAGATGCATCCCACACCCATACGACCCAGGCCTATACGCCGCGTATAGGCTCACTGATGTGACGTGGAATGCTTGGCATTTATGAGGTAGACCTATGCGCCGCGTATGGGTCCATACGCGGCGTATAGGTGGGTGTCGATTTTAATTGTGGGTGTCTCTTTATTAGGACTCATACTATATTGGGAGACTGCAAATAGTACATTTATTGATGGCAATCCGTCGCATAGTTTTTTTTTTATAATTCAATCTCGTACTTGCATTGTCGTTGGGACGGGATTCGACTGGCCGGTTCAACCGAGAATCGGCTACGTTGCTGGTCTGGTTCGCATCGAATCCTTTTGGTCCGATTCGACCGGTTGGTTGGTCCCGAATCAGTGGTCGGACCAGGAAACTGGACCGGTTCGAACCAGCTTTTGACCTTTTTTTATTTTAATGGGTAAAAATAAAGTTTTAACCATATATCACTGGACTTAATTACACGGATGGTTCATGTGGTATGTCCCGATTTGACTTTTGGTCCCTAACCCTTTGAAATTACAAGGTTGATCAAAACTTTGCACGAATGTAACATCTTTAGTCCCTGAGTTGGATGAGCGTTAATTTTTCAGTTAACTTTTTAAAAAATGACAATACTACCCTTGAAAAATAAGGCAAAAATATATAAAAAAAGCTTATAATTAGAAGAATATGTTTTTAAATAAAAAACAATACATACCTCGCCCCCACCCTGTTTCACTCTCTTCCTCGGTTCCACCGCCAGAATGCCATCCACAATCCACCTGAATCACACCACCCCTACCATCGATTTTGTTTTGAGCATGTACCTAAGCTCCATCGGACAACCACCATTCCCACCCCTATTTTTCCATGCTGCAACACTTTGATTTTGATACCCACCATTGTCATCATCGTCATCTTTACTCCGATCAGCATCATCAAACTTATCATCATCATCAATGTAGTCATCTTCCCCTCATAAAATTTATGATCAACTTTCACACCTTTCTCTACATTCATTACACCACCTAAACCAACCAAAATCAAATAATAATCAAATTTAAACAATACCCAACTCAAATTTAACATTCTTTCCACTTTTTATGATGTTATGGTGGAGTCTCAAGTAATGGCTACAAAGATTTTCAAGGGGTCGTCGATCAATGGACTCAAGTTTGGGTCTCCATATATCTGGACAATTTAGGTGGTTCCGAGCGGTGGTGTGGGCCTTATCAGAAAAAATAGAGCATCAGTGGGGAGTTGATGGTGTTGGGGGTGGTTATTATGAAAGGAGAAAAGTATGTTGGAGGTTATGGTGCTTGTTAAAAAAAAAAACGGGTGGCTGGAGAAGACGAACCAGAGTGATGCTAGTGTCCGGAGAAGACGAACCGAAGTGAGGGTGGTGGCCGGAGAAGATGAACCGGAGTGAGGGTGGTGGCCAACCGGAGTGACGGTGGTGGCCAGAGAAGACGAACCGGAGTGATGGTGGTGGCCGGAGAAGACAACCGGTGATTGTAATCATATGGGGAGGGGAAGAGGGTTTGATTTTTAAAGGGGTTGGTGACATGAGGTGGAAGTGATGTGATAAAAGAGAAATGAACCCACTAATTTAATATGTTAACTTTTATAATTAAGGGTATTTCAGTCATTTTACATGTACTTATACAAAAAAAATTAACGTCCATTCAATTCAGGGACTAAAGACGTTACGTTTGGGCAAAGTTTTGGACTAACCTTGAAATTTTAAAAAGTTAGGAACCAATAGTAAAATCGGGGCATACCATAGGGACCATTTATGTAATTAAGTCTAAATTAGTGTGTTGGATATAAATATATAGTTAAGTTTTATATATAACTACAAAATACATATATAAATTACTTATATTTAATTATATATATAACTAAATATATAATATACTATATATATAATTACGACGTCATCCGGTTCTTAAATCCGGTCCAACCACCAAACCAGTAAAACGTTCGGTTCGACGTCCGATCCGATTCTGAAAACATTACGTATTTGTTAATATCTTTTGTTCAGTGTTCTGTAAAGATAAGGGTTTGAATAATCATAATTAAAATATAACCTAATAACATACCAATCACCAACCTATGATTTTTTTGAACACCAAGCTCGTACCCAAAACCCGATCCCATTGTCCTACTTGTATATTTCAGGTTTTCATGTCGGCTTAAAGCATTTTTTTTTTGTCTTTAAGAAACACTTAATAACATTTGGGAGTTGTTTGACAGTTTACTAATAATTTCATTAAAAGACTAGCTGTCTATAAGTCGGTCAAAAATAGAGTGTATTTTATTCAATTAAAAACCCGTCTTTATAGTTCATGAGACCTTTTAATATGTAAGTCTTAGAAACACGTTGAGTGATTTAAAAACAACATTTTATTTGATCAAGGCTTTTAATGGCTTAACAAAATGTTACTAAATAACCTTTTAATAGATAGATTAGACGTATCATTTACACTTTGCATGCCACTAGATTACATGCTTTATAGTATTAAATTGTATATTTTATATGTTCCTTAGGCTGTGTTTGTCACCTTTGTCACAGGGGTTTGACCGACGGGGCTAGGGCGATGGACATGAGAATATTGTTGCTTATGTTCTGGCGTGGAGAACCCTAGTATGTCATTGTCGATCCTCATTGATTCACTGTTGATTTTTTAAAAAATTTGCACCGTTATCCAATGGTATGTCTTCTAAAGAATTTATTTTTATGTTAACCCTATATAAGCTATGTTTTATCCAACTTATTTTCACATATAAGAAAAACAAAAGGAGTAGAAATGTAGTATGGAGCGGTGAAAATTCATGCCTAAAATTGATATAGAAAACAATGTCAATTGACTTAACTTCTGATGCTTTATTATAAATAAGAAAAACTTGCTCAATAACTTAGTTACAACTTATATATAACTATAAGCCTTGAATATGTATTTATAATAAGAATTAAACTAAAACTTTGACTAACTTGTAAACTTAAATCCTTAAATTTCACTAACTTATGAACCAGTTAGAACTGTAAGAGTTGAACTGGTTTGAGCCTTTCTTAGAAGTGGGTGATGTGGGTTTAAACCCCGCCTCTTTCATTCTTTTTGGTTTTAGGTTTTTTGATTTTTGGGGCTTTTTTTCTTTTGTTTTATTTTTTTATTTAGAATATTTTTTCTTTTAAATTTTTAATATTTATATTAATTTAAACTCTTTTTTTTATTATTAGGTTGTACACGCGTAACAAAAGTTTACATACACACAACTTACCATTAATCACACTAATGTAATCATACGGCTCTACCGTATCGCACAAGAGTTTCGTTTAGGTTACTAATTTAAAATTATTATGCCCCAACATGTGATGCATAGTATTATTATAATATGTTTTTATGTACTTAGTCAGGTTAATATTCATACCGCAATGCAAGTAACAGGGTTCACAACACAACTTTGTGCGCGGTCATGTTGCAGGGCACGATTAACATGTGTCGGTATAAAATTGAGTTCATCTACGTTTCGATGTAAATTTTGTTAGGAAACAAGTCGGTTGTACGTTTCGAGTTGGTTTACGTTTTGTTGATGTAAATTTTGTTTTACATTGAGTCGAGTCAATATAATACGTATTGATCATTCGACGGAATAATTAACGTAAATTTAGTTCGGATATAAGTTTGATTGATTATGGTATCTATTTTATCATGTGGCTATGGCGCCGTCATAATGCATAGCAGGTAAATAAACTAGTTCAACCTTCTTAGAGACTATGTTGCGGGTCAAATGAAAAGAAAAAAAAATATTCGAATATATGTTACATTAAAACGATCCATTGTATTTCATGCAATGATATTTGATGTGCTTTTAGTATGACTCATTCTTCATTTCTTATTGGAATTGTCATTATACATGACATATTAAAAAACATTTTTTTTTTATTTTTATATTTTGGTATAAACAAATTTTAATATCAAGTTGTTGACGCCATGCTTTTCTCTCTCACGCTAAACACAAACTTTCCATATATATGTATATATATTGTAGTTTGTATATAATTTAATAAATAAAAAAAACTAATTAATATTTGCAAATAAAAGATTAAACATGAAAGTATTTGGAAAATAATATCATTATAATAAAATATATATCATTGATTATATAACCTAAAAGATAGTTTAACGTAAAGTAAACTGAAATTACAAGTTATTTCATTCTTAAAGAAAAAATATCAGAAGACACATTCTAAGAGTAAATAAATTATTTCATTATAATGTGATATATTAATATTTATTTTAATTATGTTAATCAGAATGGTTCATTCTAATTTCTTTTTAATAAATCATATCGAACACTATCTTATTTTGAACATATCTAATTTGTATTCTTTAAAATTATATAATTTAAAATAAGTATAGAAACAATAAAAAGGAAAAGGAGAAAAAAAGAAGTAATTTAAAAGTATTTGTTTGAGATTCATTGTTTTGGGGTGGAAACCAAGATGGCTTTTTATATAAAATAATCTTTAAATATAATTAATATTCTTTTATTTAACATTCAATTGTTTTCATACACCTTTCTTTGTTTGCATTTGAATAACAATATTTGAATATTTTAATGTGTATTAAATATAGCTAAAACAAAAATATATATTATTAAATTATTTGTTTTTCAAAAAAGAGGTGGTTGTCTTCATGCTCCAACCTAATTTCACTTTTCTTTTACCGGACTCCAACCCTTTATTAACCAAAATACATAATATTCCCACTTTAATAGTTGATAATTAAAGCCCAACATTAAATATACATATATTTTTTTCTTTTTAATGCATTTTTTAATTTAATTTAATTTATATTTTAGACAATCTTGAGAAAACTATGGAACCAAAATTGCTTTTTAACATCAAAAACACCCCCAATTTTTCATACATCTAAAAGAAATTCAATCTTTCTTCTCATACTCTACATCATTATTCTTCAAAAATCTAAAAATTTCTTTTTTAGTTAATAAAAAATTTTAATGATCCTTTCTCATACTGTGCACCATCTCATCTTCATAATTTTCTTCAAAATTTTCATTTGAAAAAAACTTGTTTTTTGTTGTTTGATCTCTCCAAGTTGGTAAACCTTTCATGATTCTTGTTTGCTCTTAAAGATTTTCAAATTTTAATCTTTTTATCAAATTTCCTTTTGTGGGTTTTGGGTTTTTATGTTCAAAGATTACAAAAAACTAAATTTTGATTGTATTCTAGTTTTCTTTCTTGATGATTGAGGGAAGTGAAGAGATGAATAATAGTGGGGTTGCAGTGGTGGGATCAGATGCACCATCGGACCACCATGTTTCTCCTACACCTGAACCCGATAATAAGAAGCCCATAATCCCTCAATCCATCACCAACCAGTTGGCCACCTGTGCTCCGCCGTACCCGGCGGCGTCACCGCCGGCCGGAGCAACACCGGTACCGGAGAAGAAGAAAAGAGGCCGGCCCAGAAAGTATGGGCCTGATGGGTCCATCAGAAAACCTTTATCTCCAAAGCCCATTTCATCTGCTGCACCGCCGGTCATCGATTTTTCCACCGGAAAAAGAGCCAAAATCCGGTCTGCGGTCACCGGAAAACATGACCACCAACACCCACCAAAGGAGGTTGAATCTTTAGGTAATAAAGATTACTTTTTTATGTTAAAGAATGAGTCTTTTTATGTTAATGTATATTGGGTGTTGTAACTGTTGTTTGATCAGATGAAACAGTTTCAAGATTTTTGAGGGTTTTGATTGAAGTGGGACCTAAGTGAATAGCACCCTTGTAACTTAGATCTTGATGTTAATAGATGGTTCTAGAAGCTCTGTGCTTTTTGTGTGTGTGAATTTGGAGAATCTTGAACCAGATGATTCTAATTTTGTTGCTTACTTTTGGGACATTTGCATACATATGACAAGAAAGAACAGAAATGAGGATAAAGATGGTGTTTTGTTGAATCTTTTGTAGAAAACTATGGTTTCAAGAACTGTGGTTGCTTGTATTGCAAGGAATCAGGAGTCAAGACTTTGCTTTTATTATCATGTAGGGTATTGTTGGGTCAAGTTTCTTATCTTTTGAACTGTGGGGTTTCTTGCATTTTTTGTGTCTGTCATACATTTGGGGGTGGTTTTTCTTTGTTTTGATTAAGGATATGTTCATTTTGTTTGGTTGTTTACAATATTCTGTCTCTAAGATATCTGGATTATGGTGTTTATGTTATGTCAAATGTTGTGGAAAGTTGTTCTTTATGCCTCTTATCATAAAAGTCAACGCGACTAGATTAATTGACTAAAGACTTTCATTGATTTTTGGTTAGGTGATTGGGTTTCAAGCTCGGTTGGTGCTAACTTTATGCCTCATATCATCAACGTTAACACAGGAGAGGTAAAAACTTTGTATTTTTACACCATCATGGTTTTGTGAAACTTTATATATATGTGTTTAATAGTAGTTTGAGTAGAAATGATGGTTATCTTTATTTATAATCGTTTCATTAGGATGTGACAATGAAGGTTATATCATTCTCCCAACAAGGACCTCGTGCGATATGCATTTTGTCAGCAAATGGTGTGATTTCCAGCGTGACCCTTCGCCAGCCCGACTCCTCTGGTGGTACATTGACTTATGAGGTGACAAATCGACCGTTTTGATCTTTTGTCAACTATCATTTATTAGGTTCCCTATAAAAAATAAATGTGGTTGTGTTTTCTTGAGATTTTGACACCTGTTTCCTTTTAAGGGTCGTTTTGAGATACTTTCGTTGGCGGGATCATTTATTCCGTCTGAGAACGGAGGGATCAGAAACAGATCTGGTGGGATGAGTGTTTCTTTGTCAAGCCCTGATGGGCGGGTCGTTGGCGGCAGTGTGGCGGGCCTACTGGTGGCTGCCAGCCCTGTGCAGGTGGTTCTCCATCTCCGTATGGTTTCATTTGTAGTTTTTAAAATGATCATTTTTTATACTTTTTTTGTGTAATGTTTCTTATAAACCAGATTATAGTAGGAAGTTTCTTGACTGGCGTTCAGCAGGAACAAAAAATCACCAAGAAACAAAAAACCGACAACATAACAATCACAATCCCCACTGCAGCTGCGGTTCCAGTTCCAGTCCCAGTGACGGTTGCAGTTCCAGTATCGGTTTCAGTTCCCGTGCCAATTCCAGCACCTACACCAGCAGCCGAGACCAAAGAGCCGTTACCTGCTAAACAAAATCTATCATCACCTTTGTTTCGTGGAGATAATTGGTCTACATTTAATGCCTCTGAGGCTCGGAGTAAGCCAACTGACATCAATGTAAGTCTTCAGTAGCAACTTACAAAGGATAACAATTTGGTTAACTGACTGCATTGGCGATTAGACGATGAACCTCTCACCTTTTCATAATTTGGTTGTTTGTATGTAAAACCTCTTTCCAGTTGCTTTTAGGTTGATGTTTGATGGGTCGGTAGTAGATTCGACGATTAGGATTAGTTTCTGTAGAAGTTTCGTGTTTTCATCATCTTCATCTTCATCAGGTGTTATCTGTAGATGATTTGGAATTTCCCCGTTCATCGAGTTATTTTATAAAAACTGGATCCTAGAACTTGTGTTTCAACGCGCGTAATTTGATCAACAGTTGCCATAATAGTGATTATGTGATAGCTTGCATTTTACATGGTTTTACTGGTCAGAGGTTAGAGGTGGGCAAAAAAAACTCGGTTTGGGAAAAAACCGCCAAAAAACCAGTCCGGTTATTTGAACCGCCGGTTTGTATACTGTTTTGTAGGCCGACATCCAAAACCGGTTTTAAAACTGGTTCAAATAAAAAATTGATTAAACCGGAAAATATCGGTATTTTTAGAAAAGTTGGTTTTAAGGGGCTCAAGTATTTAGTTGGTAAAACCAGTTTATAAACCGAACCGGTTTGATCACATAACAAAAAAACCGGTCACCTTTAAAAACTGAACCATTTGTACACCTCTAGTTGAGGGTTTTGTGCAGTTTGGGGATAGAGATAACATTGCTCTATAATATCAAATTATTAGACTCTCGTCGTTACGAATGAGTAAGATTTTATGGGTATGTTTGCGTATTTATTTTACATGGTTCATGATTCCAAGTATATTGGATATGTTTGTTTTTCTTTCTTTCCAAATATGTAGAATGAGGTGTGGTTTCATCAAGTATCGAAACAAGATTAGTTGGTTTTAAATCTTTTAGGTTTTGTCAAAAACAGAAATATATATATATATAATAAATATTAATAAAAAAAGATTTTTTTGTCACTTGTCATCTTCTTAAATCATTTTTTGACACTTGTTATTTTTATAAATATCATCATTTTATTTTTCAATCCCAAAGGGTATTAAAGTAATTTAAATACTCAAACAATTTTTTTTTCTTCATAAAAATTATTTTGATCAACTGATATTTTTTTTTCTCATTTACATTTTTTAAAATCAAACTATGTTTTTAAAAAAATAAAATTCATATCTTTTCTAAAACATTGAAGCTTTTGAAATAAAATATTTTACATTAGTTCTTTTTATAAAATAATTATAAAAATATAGAATTTTCTAAAAGCAGTTTTATTAAAACAACCAGAATAATTAGAAACTTGAGTTTCTAATAAACAAGATTTTTATAAACAATAAATTTTTATAAGAAAATCTTAAAACAAATATTTAAAAATAAAACTATTTAGATAAGATAGTTAAAAATATTATAATTGTTTTATCTTTTGAACAAGTACGTATATATAATTTTATACATATCTTATATTTAAATATTGTACTGTAACTTTTCGTGTTTATTACTAACTATAATCCGTTTAATAAATGAGTTTCTAGACTATCTATTTATTTATATACATATCTATCTATAATCTATCTATTGCTTATTTACTTGAAATAGTTATTCATATGCAATTATAATTATATTTTATTTTTAAACACGGTTTTATAATACATAAATTTTTATTACTAATTATTTATTATTTTATTTATTCAACACCATGTAATACACGGATACTAACCTAGTTATGATATAAAAAAACCACCCTGTTTGATCGAATTTGTTACCAAATGCATTAATAGTTGAAATAAAATACTAAAAACGAAGCAAAAAATCTATAATAGGATGATAGAAATCGGAGTAACAAATATTGTGACACCTTTGAAAAGAATTTCTGAATCCACATTTGGTTAGACTATGTAAACCAACTTAAACTCGTATCCTGAGGAATACTCATAATCCTTTAATCCGTTGATCGATAGAATAGTCAATACATTTTCCGGTTTTAAGTTAAAAGGTAAAAACTCAAATAAAAAAAGTTTGTTAAACAGTAAAATATATATTTGAAATTTTAAATCATCTTTTCCACGGCGTTTTCTATAATTTGTTAACACAGTTTTGTTTAACTTAAAAGTAATATAATCTATACTAGAAATATTATAAAACAAAACAGATTCTTTGAAAACTAAAAACATGTGCATAACTTTTGATAAACAAAATTTTATAAAATATGAACTTTTGTAAGACAAAGGACTTTAAAAAAAAATGATATTGTTTAAAAAAAGTATTTTTGAAATGAATTTGAGTGTTTAAAGAAACATTTTGCTTAAGCAAAAGTTTGAAAAAATTATTGTTATTGTTTTAATTAGGTAAAGTAGCTAATCATATGTAATTTCATTAATATTTTATCTTAAAAGTTATCTTATAATAATAAGTGTTAATATATAACTATTAGTTTGATATTTAGTTCAAACCTGTGTAGTTACTACACAGGTTTTTAAACAAGCGTAACTTTACTACACTAATTTCTAAATAGTGTAACAAATAATAGCAACTAATTGTGGCAACAAAACGAATAAGACGATGAAAAGCGTCTATTTTAATATACAATATTTTATTACTAACTTTTTTATTATTATAAATAAACCAATAGAACCAAAAACTTGTATAGAAGTTTTAAATGACTTTTTTATATATCTTGTAATAATTGATGCAAAAGATATGTTAAAATAGTATTAAATTATAGATAATTTATTCAAAATCAATGCAACTAGTGTTGTACCCACAGCGCGCGTTGCGCGCGCGATGGACGGTATAAACTAATGCTTAGAGAAACGTATGTTGTGCCTGCTCTTACATAATTTTCAGTGAAACGACGTACCTATACAAAATGGAACACACTCATCGACATGAACCATGTACACACCACAATTCATGAAGACAACAACTAGATCACATGTCTTTAACATCAAAATTTATATAATTATTCCAATGATTACATAATCAACCATTTACACACATGCCGGCGACCACCACCAAGTATCCCCATACCATCGGTTTGGTGGTGGTGATGAGTGAGTTTTGAATTATCGTTGAACCATTCGAACTTGTATCCGAATACTACTAAAATGGCGGTGATGGTGGTAGAGTAATGATCATCCTCTATGTTCTATGTGTGTTTTCATCATCAAAGGAGTAGGAGTGAAATAATAAGAGAAACCATTGTTGTCTTGCTGACACATGTTCTCTCCTAGACGCGTGATATAAAAACAAATGAAACATATGACTCAAGTAGACACAAAAAGAACAACCCTCAATATAAAAATTAACAAAATTAAGACCTCAAACTATGATGGCCAAAACAAAAAATCAAAAAAGCAACCGCTTCTTTACTTCTAAAATTAACATATAGGTTAATTTAATAAATTAAATAAGTTGTCTCTAATGAGACATTCATGTAGTCAAATTATGCATTACAACATAAATGTTTAAGAGTTTATATTCTACATACTATATCATTTTACCATCACTAGTTTGTGAAAGGAATATATCATTTACAAACGGAATTTGTAATGAAGACAATAATAAATAGATTTGTAATCATAAATTAAGTTCATAAGTAGAGTGGTAATTAACCTAACGGTTTATGTTTAGAGTATTTTATTATGAAAGAGTAATAAGGAAGCAACACCATGTGAACCAAAGAAAAATTCAGTCAAGAGGTAAGATCCCACAATGATATCCATCACCTTTTCACAGGCTATGAATTTGATATTTAAAACGTACTTTTGTAGTTCATATAAATTACAATTACCAAAGTAAATAATTGATTAAACTAGTTATAGGTTTTGTTAGAAAAAATCAAATGATACACAATAAGATAAACGATTTTAGCCTAATATATTTCGGTCTCAATAATTTACAAATTCTACAATTAATACTACAGATTTAATTAGTGGAAGGGACAAGAACACTTTGAAAATAACATAGATAGAGACTCAAGAACTTATAACATTTTTTATATGTTGAACTAACTAAAAAGCAAACAGTTCACAAGCTAATCGATCATATAGCAGCCAACCACTCTTTCTTGGTAACGCTACAAGAGAAAAAAAGGTACTTATATCATTATCTGTTAGAAATACGTAATAAAACATACTTGTGATAAAATACTGGTATGGTTTGTTCTTTTAGTTTTTAAACTCAAAACGACCTACAATCCGACATGCTACATGGGGAAATCCATGAGCAACATCAAACTTCACCTCACGAATGTGGTGCCCACTTCTGATAGTTTAAAATGAAAAGAATCACAATCAAATGTGTCTAAATCTTACTAATAAATCAATATTTATGGAGACGCACAACATCTTCCTTTTCTCTCTAATATTTTGCTTTTCCGCCCATTTTCTTACCTTCTATATGTTTCTTTATATTCATTACAGTATTATAATATCTGATTCCTGTAATCATGTGTTCTTAATTACAGTTTCTTCTTTGGTGTTACTGTTTTTATTTTATTCAACCAAAATTTAAAAATTCACATTTTTTAAGTTTATTTACTTTATGTATAAAATTAACATCTATATTGTAATAATCTACATCTAACTTTTGTTTTATATTATATTTTTGGTTGATAGGTTTTATGAATACGTAAATGTCATTAATGTAGATGTAAGTATTGTTTTTTTTAGATATAGCTATTAATGCATGTTTAAGATATTACCTAGAATCTTCAATATTAAGAAGGTTATTATGTTATTAAATTATATTTAAGATTTTTAATTACACGTTATTACTAAGGCTCGACCCTAAATGAATAACGAAGAGATTAAAATTTAAAATTTGAAATATTCTTCTCATTCTTAGATGTACAACAAGGGGTTGTTAATCAAGAGCTTAGAAGAAAGCTCGGGTACGTCTAACGAGGTTATTTAGTATTATTGAGATACACATGAATTTAATCGAGAAAGTTTTGATGTATAAGACTATCCCCATCGCAAGCCCGTCGGCCGCCCGCCGAAAGGGCGGCGATAGAGGAGGAGAAAGGATGGAAAGGGATTTGTGGGGAAGGACGATAGAAAGGAAGGGTTGGTGGGCCCCATCACCATAAATAATAATTTTAAATAAAAATGTTTTTAATTAAAATATTCTAAAATTTTTTAATTAAAATAAAAATATAAGTATAAAAATTTAATTAAAATGAGTTAATTAAATAAAAATATTTTAATTTTTTTATATTTTTAGTATTAAAGTAATTAGTTAGAGTTAATTAAATAATAATTTAAAATGAGTTAATTAAATAATAATTTAAGTATAATATTTTAATTTCTTTTACATTTATAGTATTAAAATATTTTTAATTTTTTTTACATTCATAACGACTACTTTTTTTTTGTTTTTTTCATAACGGCTATTTTATTATATTTTCATAAAGGCTAGTTTTTTTTGTTTTATTCATAACCGTTAGTTTTTTTGTTTTTGTTCATAACGGTTAGTTTTTTTATTCATAACGGCTAGTTTACCTATTATAAATATGTTTTATTCAGCTGAGAGTTTTTCTCAAATCACACTTCATCATCTTTCAAACATTATAACTCTCTTCTAAACACAATTCAA
>BJCM01159121.1:0-10998 GCA_018326385.1 Flaveria bidentis
CTACAATTGATTCTGTTGTGTGTCTAGTCAATTGTATCCAACCTGGCTTTCATAGTATGGCCGGGTTGTAGGATGTGGTATAAGTATTCTCGTGTTCTTGTAACTTAACATATGCCTTGTAACGCTTGTAATAGAACCTGAGAAAGCAATATACTGCAATCTTGAAAACCCATTTCCTTGTGTTGTGTTCTTTTGGTTCTGTCTCATTAATTACTTGTGTTCTTAGTATCATCTTGTGTGGTTAATCCAGTTCACTCTTTGATTAAGTTTGAGTCACTCTCCTCTTTGTGTTGTTGTGTTGTAATTTGCAAGCCTTCAACAGTCCTTGAAGGGTATATGTTAAACGGGTCAAAATGGAACAAAATGATACAAACACACTTGATATACTTAAAAACCATGTTAATTTGAGTTAAAACGGGTGAAAATAGGTAAAAATAAACTTTAATTGCTTAAACTTGAAGGTTTTAAGTGTATTATTGTTGGTTTGTCTTAAATGGGTCAAAATTAGTATATTTAACTTGAATTACGTACATTTTTGTTGAAATGGATTAAAATGATTCAAACACACTTGATATACTTAAAAACCACATTAATTTGAGTTAAAACGGGTCAAATTGGGTAAGAATAAACTTTAACTGCTTAAACTTGAAGGTGTTAAGTGTATCATTATTGGTTTAACTTAAACGGGTCAAAATGGGTATATTTAAGTTGAATTATGTACATTTTGGTTGAAATGGATCAAAATGATACAAACACACTTTATATACTTAAAAACCATGTTAATTTGAGTTAAAATGGGTCAAAATGGGTAAAAATAAATTTTAACTACTTAAACTTGAAGGTGTTAAGTGTATTATTGTTGGTTTATCTTAAACGAGTCAAAATGGGTAAATTTAAGTTGAATTATATACATGTTGGTTGAAATGGGTCAAAATGATACAAACACACATTATATACTTAAAGTTGCATGTGTAATCTTATAATTTACACTTAATCAAAATACAACAACTTATAATGTATGTTTTGTTTTGTAGGCTCAAATCCCAAGTTTGTTTCAAAATGCGAACTTTATGTCTCAAATTACGCAATTTATTGCCTCTCAAAAAGCTACACAACAAGCTGACGAAGATGATTCGGACGAGAAAGATGAATAGGATAGCGGTTAAGTAGTTTATGTTTGTTTTAACGACATTTAATGTTAAAGTTAAACAATGTATTAGCATACTTAATTAGTTAACACTCGTAGTGGACTTCTTAATATTAATGTATGTGTATATTATATGTGTTATTAGGAAATCTGTGTTCATTTTTATACAGCTTTATTAAGTTTTTAAAAATTTTAAATTAAAAAATTAAAAAATTACCAAAAACAAAATTTTGACTATTAGCGGTTTAGCGCCGCTAATAATCAAAATTTTAGTCTTATTCTAACCTATGAATTCAATATAAAAACAAAATTCTAACTTATTCTAGCCTTCCCTCACTCAAAATTTAGTCATGGAAATAGTATAGTTATAATCTCCAACCCAAAAATCAAAAACCAAGAGTCAATCAAAAATCAAAGTTGTCATCCCAAGAGAACCTAAAATCAAAAACCAAAAGCAACAAGTGTTGCTTAAATGAAAACCAATCGATCGAATCATTCATGTCGATCCCAAAAATTAAAAACCAATTCCTTCAACTAATTTGGAAACAGAAACACATTCTAGTAGGTTTTTGCTCAATTGCCATTGCCAAACCTTGTTTGTTTGCATTTGACACCAGAATCAATGAATTGTAAACAAAACTAAGAAACCAAAATTGACGAATAGGACCAAAAACCTTGATTTCTACTCGATGAAACAAATGTAGAAAACACATCAATGAATGAGTAATCATAATCTTTGAAGTTGAAATATTAAACTAAATTCAGTGATCTTCTTTACTATTCGTCTTAGACTACAATTTGAGAATGTTTCTAAAGCTTCAAAAAGATTGGTGAGAACCCTTCATTGTATTTAGGTTTGGCCCATCATGACCCATGTTCCTTTTTTTTACTTATAAAACTGCCCACTCTAACCCCCTTAAGAATACTAGCTAGCCCAAAACAACTCATAACCTTATAATTATGGTCCAAATCAGCCCAAATTTTAGCACATGGGTTGATATTGCCAGGTATAATTAGCGGCGACACATGTATCCGCTAAAAGTCTTTTCACCCGGGAATTTTAACAAACACAAATAGCCGGGATCAAGTCGCCGCTAAATATATTATTAGTGGCGAATTATTAGCGGCGACTGGTCGCGGCAATTACTAATAGCGGCGACAAACCCAACTAATAGGGGCGAAATCTGTCGCTGCTATTGGTATTCTTCCTTGTAGTGTAACACTTAAAATAAAGGAACTAAAACATCAATAAAGATATTACTTTATTAATAAGTATAGATATAGACGTAGAGTGTATTATGATTGTGTAAGGGTTTATCTGAAAAGAAGGAAAATAATGGTTGGAGAACAAGGGAAAGAATGTGGTTGAAAAAGTGGTTAGGTAATAATTAATGAAGTATTGCATGGTTTTAATGTCCGCGAAACAATCAGTAAATAATAAAATTAGTATGTAGTGCTTGTAAAGTAAGATGTAAATAGCAACACAAAAAATTTGCAGATAATTCATGGTTATTAATAAACCAGGAAATCCTATATTCACAATTATACAAGTGCTAGCTTTTTTTTACTAGAATTGATGATTGCAAAACGTATGTGATAGACCAACAAGCATCACGAGAACAACATGAGTCTAAGGTCGAAGTTTAGGCTTAAATATGCAAGTATGTAGAAGGCGGAACACAATCATGCATCCTTGAACAGCAAGTATTTCACCCTGATTTGCCTTTGGTTCAAGTTAGTGTCGATTTAGTAGATGATAATTGAAATTACAGCTTTGTTTCTAAAGTCGGAAATGAAGGAATATGTATAGCTTCATTTTTAGAATAGCTTTTAATATAGTCAAATTAACAATTTATTGTAGAATTTAAATATCTTACCTTTGGATATAGGGGTACTAATTGGAGACACTATGATGACTCGCTTGTTGGTTTTTTCATCATCCAATCAAAAAAGAAAGAGAATGCAAGGGGCGGTCTGATTCGACATTGTTGTTTACTCTGATCCGGTCGAGCCAGAGAAGATAGTTGCGTCAGTCTAGCTTTATGGATACGAGATGGGTGCAGCAAGAAGGGGCGCAGGTGAGAAGGATGATGGGTTCTGGATTGCATTCGATGCCGTTGATTCAATTTCTCAAGTAAACGGCAATAAAATAAACAATGATGTAATACAAGGGAGTTTGGCATTGCTTATTTTTAACCTATTTTTGACTTATTAACTTTTGATAAGTTAATAAGTGAAAAAATAATGTTTATTAATTCTGCAATTGACTTTTCAAATTGACTTTTTGTGACAACCCTAAAATTTATGGTTAGACAATTTTATACTAAAAATTTATAAAAGTTAATCCTAAATATATATACACATATATTAAATTAAAATTCCTAAGATTACTTTATGTGATAAATTTTTATCTATATACGTTAGTATATATAAATATGTGTACATGTTCTATAACTTTGCATGTAATTATGATCATTTACGAATGCATGTATGTATACTTTTGTGACTTTTTTGTATGAAATATAAATACCAAATTATAAGATTATATTATTAGTTATTAGATGTATTGTTATATTTTCATGTAAGGTATATTAAACTAAGATTACAACTTAATCAAACAATAACCAAATGAGATAACTTTTGAAAAACTTACATAAAGAACCTAAACCAAACTAATCTTAGATGTTTAAACACTAAACTAAAACACACTTAGCCATAGTAATCGGGTTATTAGGACCATAACTAACCTAGATTAGAAACAAATTAACTATCTAAACTAAACCTAACCACTAAGAATGTCATTAACACCATTGAATGAAACCTAGCATTGCCATAACACTAATCACCCTTAGAGCTTGTCACCTAGCCACTCATAGGACACTTACCACCTTTCTAATGGTAACACTTAACACTCTTTTAAGCTTGACATCTAATCCCTAAGATAAACTAATATAAATTAAAAGCAATGATAAAAATCATGATGACCTTCCTAACTCTCTTGAAACCTTCGGCCAATGGAACTATTTAGGCGCATGGGCAGTCAACCTATACTATAATCATTCCAATCCAGTCCCAATCCTCAAACTAACATGTTCTAGGCTCATATCTTACATTCTAAACAACGAAACATGAGCAAAACACAATCATAACAACATATATCACCCAAAATCAAACCCACCCGCATTCAAACAAGCACATACATACAGGTACACACCCACATTTTATAAAAACGTTTAAACATACATTTCCAGCCCCAAATCAGTTTAAAACAAGTAAAAGGGGGTTCTAGAACCCACCTTAGCAACTTTCGGATGAACTTCTTCAAGACCCGAATGCAAATAGAGTCCAACCGCCTAGAAACCCACCAAACACACAAGCAAACACATAAACAAATGCAACCGAGGCATAGGCCGGTCAAGAACATCTAAAAACCAAGAATTCTTACCTGAATTCGAACTTCTTCTTCTCTTTTCTTTAAAAACCTGAAATTCTTCTCTTCTAAAATATTTGATTGCAAAAAGGTGAAAGTAACATGGTATGGCGGCCATGTTGCTTTATTCACCAACTTTTGAAACTTTTGTCCTTTTTGACACTTTTAACCGTCAGCTTGGGTTTTATTGTGTTTCTTTCTTATTCCTTGCTTTTATTCTTTTGTTCTTGCCTTTAAAAATATCTGGGTGTTACACATAAGATCGTATCATTATCATGGGGAGACAGTTCTTC
This sequence comes from Flaveria bidentis, assembly GCA_018326385.1. Taxonomy (NCBI): domain Eukaryota; kingdom Viridiplantae; phylum Streptophyta; class Magnoliopsida; order Asterales; family Asteraceae; genus Flaveria; species Flaveria bidentis. The sequence continues at coordinate 4,871 of BJCM01159121.1, forward strand.
TAGAGAGAAATCTCTGGAGGTTAGGAAAGTTATCCTTTCTCTCCTAAGATGTCGATCAACATCATTTTTCTTCCTTTCTCTTTCCTCCTCTAAGGCCAGCCTTGCTACTTCTTCCTTTTATTCAATCAGCAGCAGGGTTGCCTTTTCCACCTCAGTTAACTCCTCTAGTGGTAGCAGGAGCACATCTTCACTAACAGCTCCAAGCTTGATAGGTCTATCAATGATCTCCACCCTCTTTCTGTTGTTGATAGCATCCTGGTTAGCTACAGCTGCTTTGCTACTTGCAGCTAGCAACTTCCCAGTTCAGAGTCTACCTTTCTTCTTAACTTTTTCTAACCTTGCTTCCTCCTGAAGCTCTTCCTCGATCATCTTCCTCTTTCCTTTGACATCTTCGGAAGTGCTAGACCTTAGGGGTTCTTGGATGGAAGTTCCAAGCTAACAGATAGTAGTTAGAGCTTGTTGTAGTAGTGTAGTTTGAGTTAGGGGTCGGTTGAGAAAGTTCTCACTATTCACCTCTGATGCCAGCTCTAGAATTGCATATATGAGGATTAGATCCTAGGACAAGGAGAATAGTCCTTCCGTAGCTTCCATCTCAGCTTCGAAAGATTGAAGTTGTTCTTCTGAGGCTTTGACTTTGGCTTTGGAAGCTTGAGGGAATGCACTATCTGTCCCAATTGTATAGTTGCTGGGCCATTTGTCCTCATTTCCCCTTTGAAATCAATCTCAGGTTCCATGTGGGCCTTAGGTTGACCAACTTTTTCCACAGTGGTAGAAGGTGCATTTATCCTTTGAAGTTATTCAGCTCCAAAGTACATCATAGCTAGATCAAGGCTAGGCTGATATAAAGAAAATCCTATCAGGAATTTGGAGAAGATCTTGTTAAGATCTCTGAGCATCCTTGGGTCCAATTGTAGGAAAATTTGAGGAGGCTCAGTAAAAATTGTTGCTTTGGAAGTCGGGTATCTTGAAGTTAGAGAAGTTAAAGCTTGGCTTTGTGGTTACACATATGTTTATCCTTGAACATTCTCTCTTTTTTTGGTAGCATCATTATGAGAGCTAGATGAGCTAGAGGAAGAGGTTAATGAGACCTAAATAGATACATGCCTGATAGATCTCTCAATCTGTTTCTCAGCTAGTTTAGGCTTGAGATTTGCAATCTCAAGTTACTGAGTGTGTAACACCCGGTTATTTATCTATTTTGAAGCCGAAGAAGGAAGAAAAAAATAAAGTTCAAAGTCGAGGGACCAAACTCGCCAACGAAGGAAAGTTGGAAATATGGTGATATTTGTTGGGAGAGGGCAGCCATACTCTCCCCACACTCATACATTTCAGCCACAAAGAAAGAGAGGAGAGAAAGAAGGGAGAAAAGAGGAAGAAGTGTTGGTTCGGGTTGGTTCGAGTGGCCAAAATCGTTGAGAAGCGAGTCAAATCGAAGCCCTTCTTGTTGTGGTCGTTTGTGTGAGTTCTAGGACCCTACTTTTACTTGTTTTTAAAATATTTTGGGGCTAGAAAGCATAGAAAACCCGTTTTTGTATGTGTGTGTGTTTGACCCATTTGGGTGTGTTGCGTGTGATGCGTCTAGAGTTTGTTTCCGGGCTTGTGCACGCTTGTATGGTATTGTGGTATACATTTCAAAGGTCTAGGATGGTTGATGTAGGCTTAGAATGGGTTTGGATAAGCTTGGAGGTTGAAAATGGCAGATTGGGTTCGGGATGAACACCTTTCTACATCAGCTAGGGCTAGGCGACCGACTGGAGGCCATACGGCCGACTAAGGCGCGATTGAGGTTCATTCTCACGATTGAGGTTCATTCGCATGATTGAGGTTCATTTGCACGATTGAGGGTTCATTCGCACAACTAATGTTTCATTCATACGATTGGGGGTCCAGTCGCATGGTGAGTCATACGACTGAGGGTCCAGTCGCATAGGTGCGTAGTCGCATTAGTTCCAATCGCATGGGACTCATTCGAATTAGTTCCATCCGCATGAGGTCCATATGCACGACTAGGTGTCCATTCGCATAGATGTTCATCCGCATGAGTCCTATCGCATGATGTTCAATCGCCTGGAGGCCATGCGACTGAGGGGTGTCCATATGCCCGAATAGGGCTGTTGCACTCGATGAAAAGCTTAGTTCAACTTTTGAATTTTGTGGGAAAGTGCAGATGTAAGAATTGAAGTGGAAGTTCCCGTAAGTTCATGTACGATGACTATAGAGGCCTTAGAGGTTATGTTGGGCATGACGATGATGTTGCATGTTTATGCACGATGTTATGTATGTATGATGTTGCCTTGTATTATGATAATGACTGTGTATGCAATGTTCCTTGTTATGATGTATGTTTATCTTTCTTGTGGCTTTACGTGTCATGTCAATGAACAAAATGAAGTATTATGTAACGTAAAGTGAAAAATAAAGAAAAGAGGAACATGAAGTAAGAATGCATGCATTAACGAGTAATGAAAGTAAAGAAAGTCTTGCAAGCATGATATGCATATCGGGGTCTTTCTTTGTGATTGACCATTTGCATAGAACTATTATTGCATACCTTAGGTAATGTGATCATGAGGTGCGATGCATCGTTATAGAAGGTCTATGATAGGCCTAGGTCCAGAACCATGAACAAAAAAGTATCGCATATCGCAATGGTACACCTACATTCATACCTTAGGTACTGTGACCATGAGGTGCGGTGCACCGTTATAGAAGGTCTATGATAGGCCTAGGTCCAGAACCATGAATAGAAAGGTATTGCATTATACACCTAAACTTTACCTTAGGTGTTGTGGCCATGAGGTGTGGTGCACCGTTATAGAAGGTCTATCATAGGCCTAGGTCCAGTACCAACAACAGAAGGGTAAGGTTTATGGTTGATGGAAAGGAAAAGTATGAATGAATGAAGAAGATAATAATGATATTATCTGTGTATACGTATGATGTATGATCGCAGGAGGAAATGAAAGGTTTTAATGAAAGTAAAGTATGTTTTATTATAAAACTAGAACTCACTCAGCAACACTGACTTTTTATGTGTTTCCAGTTGGCAGGTAATGATTGTTGAGGATGGCACGGGCGGCTACTCGGCTCCTTTTTGGATGACATTCTTTTGATTAATGTTTTTGTATTGTAATGCGAACAAACTGCATTTTGTAATGAATGTTGTATTAACTTGCAAAAACATTTACATGGAAATGAAAGATTATTTTAATGTTTCGCTGTGATGTTTATGAAATACGAATGTAAATATATGTTTTATGTGCAATGATTGACCAGTTGTAAGCGTCTCGGGAATGGGGCCTTACAAGTTGGTATTAGAGCCAAAGTTTAAGTGAAATGGGCAAATTTTCAAAATAAACCTTAACTTTAACTGAGAATAGGACAAAAAGGGAATGGGATGCCAATCTGAGTAGCTGCGTGTCATCCGGTATTTTCATAAAGTTAACCGGTTTTATGTGTGCATGGTATGTGTTATGTATTGTTTGTAGATTCAAATACTGATGTAAGCAGGATAGGTAATGCTCCGGGTGTGAAGAGTAAAGTAAGTGGCTAATCACAACTGGCCACTGTAATTTGGGACTTACTATACTTGACATAAACTAAGATGTTCCCTTCAATCACCGTGTTAGTGTTTGAATCTTTCAATGTGCGTGTGATGGCCGGTGGTAAATCTTGGAAAGCCTCGCGTGGTGGAGGTCACGGTTCTGAACCGCGACCCAAGAGAGGGAGACCCAAAGTTGAGAAGGTGGTTCATGAAGAACCAGAGACCCCTCATCCGTAGGGTGGCGACGAGAGCGCTAATCTGAGAGCCTCAATAAAGGAGGCTGTGGTGGAAGAAGTTCATCAGGTCATGCAGACGATCCTACCATCTTTGGTGACCGAAGTGATCAAGGCAGTAAAAGAAGGGGAAAGAAAGGAGAGAAACAAGTCCTCGGGAGAACAAGAGCAACCGGAGCCGGAAACGGTTCAATCTAATCAGAAGAGGAGGAAGAAGAAGAGCCTGCGCCGGAGGCGGCACAAGGCTGTAACTACGGGGCGTTGGTAGGATGAGATGGTCTGAGCTGAAAAAGTTGGTGATTGAGGAGTTTTGTCCTCATCAGGAAATGCACAAGGTTGAAAGGTAGTTCTTGCAACTAGAGGCGGGAACCATGACACACCAGCAGTACACCACAAAGTTCAACGAGATGGCACGTCTGGTGTCGGATCAGGTGACACCTCTATCTCGAAAAATTAAGAGGTATATTCAGGGTTTGCCAGCGGATATTCGTAGGCACATGATCGTTGCCCGGCCGAGCACGTTTAGGTCGGCGGTGGATTTGGTAGGGAGACTGTATGATGAGAGGAAGGTGGTGGTGACTGAAGGTGACAAGAAGAACGATGGTGATTTAAACTGATAGAGAAGAGGTTTGGTCAGGGTGATGCCTCGACGGGTAACAAGAAAGCACGGGTGGACGACCGCCGCATGGTCGCATCGGGTGCTGGTATAAAGAAGTGTGGTAGGTGTGTGAGAGAACATAGTGGGGAATGTAGGCTAGGGTTGAATGTGTGCTTCAAATGTGGGAAGCCGGGGCATATAGCCAAGGACTGTCGTACGGTCCGATGCTTTAACTGTGGCATGGAGGGCCACGTGAGTAGGGATTGTAAGAAGCTGAGGGCTGAGAGTTCTGGGGTAAAGAAGACGGGGAATGAGGGATCGAGGGCGAGTGCCAGGGCATTCACCATGACGCAGGAGGAGGCTAGGACAGACCTTGAAGTTGTGTCTGGTATGTTTCTAGTGAACCAAACTTTAGCTTCTATGTTATTTGATTATGGTGCTAGTAAAAGTTTTATTTCTGCTGCTTTCTGTGCTAAGCTTCCTATTAGTAGTAGACATGTTGAGGCGCCCTTTGATATAGAAACTGCCATAGGTAAGTCTACCAGGATTTCTGAGATGATAGAGAATTGTGATGTGGAGCTAGAGGGTCATAAGTTTCCTGTTAGACCGTTTGTGATGACCTTAGATGGTTTCGATTTGGTTCTTGGGATGGATTGGTTAGCGGACTACGAGGTGAACATTGTGTGTCGCAAGAAGATGATTCACCTATCAGCGCCTGACGGGAGTTTGGTGACGGTTTATGGTGATCGGGTCACGACAATTCGGAAAGTAATTTCGATGGCGGTGGCGGGAAGGTGTATGAGGCATGGATGTAGTGCCTACTTGGCCTATGTAAATGATGTAAATACGCTAATGCCATAACTGTCCAATGTACCGGTTGTGTGTGACTTTCCAGATGTGTTCCCAGAAGATTTATCAGGATTGCCACCTGACCGTGAGATCGAGTTTCAGATTGATCTAATACCGGGTCCCCAACCTGTTGCCAAGGCACCGTATCGGTTGGCTCCGACGGAAATGAAAGAGTTGATAGAGCAGTTGCAACAGCTACTTGACAAGGGGTTCATTAGACCGAGTATCTCTCCTTGGGGTGCTCCGGTCCTGTTCGTGAAGAAGAAAGACAGTAGTATGAGGATGTGCATTGACTACCGCGAGCTGAACAAGTTGACGATGAAGAACCAATACCTCTTGCCGAGAATAGATGATTTGTTCGATCAGCTTCAAGGCGCCAGTTAGTTTTCAAGGATCGACCTTCGATCTGGCTATCATCAGCTGAAGGTGAAAGATCAGGATGTTCCTAAAACAGCTTTTCGCACGCGCTACGGTTACTATGAGTTTCTTGTCATGTCTTTTGGCCTGACCAATGCGCCAGCCGCTTTTATGGATCTGATGAATCGGGTGTGTCGGCCTATGTTAGATAAATCAGTGAATATGTTTATTAATGATATCCTGATTTATTCAAAGAGCAAGATAGAACATGTCGGTCACATTCGGGAGGTTTTGGAGACGTTTAGAAAGGAGAAGCTGTATGCCAAATTCTCCAAGTGTGAGTTCTGGTTGCGTGAGGTTCAATTCTTGGGTCATGTGGTGAATCCTGATGGAATCATGGTGGACCCGGCAAAGGTGGAGGTGGTTATGCAATGGAAGTCACCAAAGACGCCATCCGAGATTCGTAGCTTCTTGGGTTTGGCGGGCTATTATAGAAGGTTTATCCAAGACTTTTCCAAGATTGCTTCTCCACTAACCAAGTTGACCC
>BJCM01159124.1:0-14814 GCA_018326385.1 Flaveria bidentis
AAAAAAAAAAACACAAAACCGGTTTGGGCCGAACCGGTTCCAAACCGACCCAAACCGGTTTGGTAGGTTTGGGATTTTAGGTTTTGAAACCGGTTTGGACCCGAACCGGTTTCGGGCCAAACCGGTTTTGACCAAATTTGACCAAACCGGTTTCGGTTTGGGACCCGAACCGGTTTGGGCCCCCGAACCGGTTTGTACATGTCTAATTGTTCATCAGGGCCGGTCCAATAGTGGGTGTGGGTCAAATTACGGTTTGAGGCCTTAAAGTCTTCAATTTTAAAAAAAAGTTTATATGATAGAGTAGAAGTAGGCATGAAAACCGGGTTCGGATCTAACCAAACCCGGGTACGGGTAGTATCCGATTTGAGGTATACCCGGGTTGGACCCGTTTAAACCCGTAGGTTGGAACCGGTTTTAGTTTTTGAGATTTTTAGCGAACCCGGTCCGACCCGAACCCTACCCAACCCGAACCTGACCCAGTCTAAACCCGAATTGAACCCGGTATTGGACCCGATATTGAAGCCGGTATTGGACAAAGAAAATAAGAAAAAAATTAACTAAACCCGGTATTGGACCCGGTTCCAGACCCAACCCAACCCTACCCTGGCATGGCGGGTAGGGTTTTGCCGCAAGTGAACCCGACCCGGGTTAAAAAAACCCGATTGGGCCCAACCCGGTTTGAACCGGTTTCGGGTCCGGCCCAAAACCCGAAATGTGCATCTTTATGTTAGAGTAAAATTTGGGCTGTTGGACCTAAAAAATAAAAAGAACAGATATCCTCAAAGCCCAAATACAAATGAAGAATGGGAAAAGTAAAACAGAGACCATCGTTGTGCAGCTTTCATCAATAAGCATTTAACATTTTGCTATTCTTTTTAGAAGAAATATGAAGGGTCGAAGACACAATCATGACAAACAGGTATAATGGCAACAATTACGAGATTAGGGGCCTGCAAATCAATAATACCTCTTGTCCTAATGGCATGTGTTGCTTGACATCTTCTGGAACATACTTGCGTTGGTAGCCTTTCTCATTGGAAAAATGTAATTATCGACACCTTTTCTTTCTACATTAATTAGGGCAAGTGAGAAACAAGAATATTTCTTGAATAATGAAACGTCAATGGACTTCCATCTCCGATTCCATTATATGGCATCATCTCCGATTCTCTACTTCTTGATTCATCGTCATTCATCTCGATTTTGCGATTCATCGTCTATTCAAATAGATCTTCTTCTTGAGTTCTCAAATGATCATCCATTCGACCATTAATCTGCTTATGGAATCTTGATTTATCATTTGTTGCATATCTTCATCTACTTAAATCGAGGATTCGCCATTTTTCCATCTACTTCTTGATTGACTGTCGACCGATTAAGGGGATTCTACAAGACTGTGATTCATCATTGTTGCTGCAATGTTACTTATTGATTCACCATCTGCTTGTTAGGTATAAGTGTATCCACTTTCTAACATTCTAATCTTCTAATATACTAAAGTTATTGTTTTGAATATCGATTAATCATCTGTTGTATTGTTAGTTAACTTGTTTTGATTGTTGTTTTAAATTAGAATAATTGGTAACTTGGTTTAAATTAGAATAATTTTTTAATATTGATATGTTAATTTGGTTTAAAATAGAATGGATGCTTTCTTGTTGATCCAGCCTCTGTAGTAGTTATTATATTAGTTAATTTGATTTGATGTTGTTTTGAGTTAGAATAGTTGCTAATTTAGTTTGAATTAGATTAGTTGCTAGATATTGATTGGATTCTTGAAGATATTAGTTGTTATTTATTTGTTTGTCATGTGGAATAAGTTAATCAATTAAAAGAAGGCCTCAAATTCTATGCAAACATTGTTGATATTGTTGGGCCAAAGAACGGAAAAAAGAGGAGATTTTAAATAATGATAATTAGAAAAAGGCCTCAAATTTTTTATTTCGTTTTAGGCCTAAAATGCCATTATAAAATGAAAGTTTGTATGCATGCTCTGTGAAAAAAGAAAAAAAAAGACTATGAATAGAGGACAAGAGAAACGGTGGGTGATAGCCAAGAAACCACGGATTTAAATACACTAGCCGTTGGACCAAGCGGATTGGCGTAACTAGGTCGGGTATGGGTCAGCTTGGTTCGAACATACTCCATCCATAACCCACAACCCAATCACTTTGAAACCCATGTTTTCATGCCGACCCCACCTTCCTTGTTTGCTTTTAGTTATCATGCATGTGTGCTTTCTTTTATTATTGCATTTGTTTTTGTTTTTCTATACTTTTACGTAGGGGTGAACATGGGTCGGTTTTTTAAGTTTTTGAAACCGTTTGGTTTCGGTTTTTGGTTTTCGGTCTTTACTTCGGTTTCAGTTTTTTTTTTGTTTTATCATTTGCATGTCAAGTTTTTAAAGAAAATATGATCCAAAGCAATGAATTTAAACTAAAAACTTTAGGCTTACATTATTTTGTTAATATTTAAATGTAATCTACATATTCTTAAAAATTGCTTCACATTAAATTATTGCAATTTATAAAATACAATAACAAAAATTTCCAATAAAAAATCTAATCTACTAATTCAAACAAAGAAATTTAAGGATTATTCTTCAAACCTAAATATTTAATAAAAAAAAGATAACATAAGTTAAATAAGTAACTAATAAGGCATAGTTATGTTTATATGTGTATGAAAATACCTTCAAATTTACAAGTTCAATTTGTATGGTTTCGGTTCGGTTTTTTCGGTTTTTGTTACAGGCAAAACCAAACCGAGCTATCAAATTAAACCGTCGGTTTCTTATCGGTTTCGGTTTTTTCGATTTGGTTTTATCGGTTATTTATTATGGTTTCTTGCACACCCCTACTTTTAGGTTCCTAGATATGCTCTCGGAGTGGCTATTTTGTTTGCGTTCAGATCGTGGATCAAATTGAGCACATCCTTTTCTTTTCTAAAAAGATATCAACTTTGTTTATCAATGGGATGCCTAAAAATTAAGATTAAGTATTCGTGTTAGATTTAACTCATTGGTTAGGAGTTGAGTTCATATGTTTCCATGCTAGTTTAAACCCGATATGTTTAGATGGTGTTTTTGGAGCCTAAGCGAGATTTGAGTGGTAATTTCCGTATATCAATTCGTATTTAGATCGCCAACGAGTTATATAAGTGGTGTATCTGTTTCTTGTTTGACCCATTGTTTATCCATTTTTATTTGAATTTTCAATCATACCAATACACCTATCCAGGTGTATATTAGTGGGTGTCGTATATAGAGGGTTATGGCTTTGTTAGGGAATTTAGTAAGAAAAAATATGACGTGAAGATTTATGACATCTGGCCTACCATAGATACGATAAGACAAAAGTTAATTCAAATAAACTTTAGTTTATGGAATCATATGTATAAAATATGGGATGGTTACTATATAAAGTGTTTTTTTTTCGTGCGAAGCGTACACAAATTTTAGGGTGGAATTATCATGCAAGAACAATAATAATCATACAAGAACAATAATAATCACGCAAGAACAAAGTGATAATTACGCAGGACGAATAGTACTAGTGTGGAATTATCACTAATGGAATTATCACGCAAGAATACCTTCTTGCGTGATAATTCAATCTCTTCGTGATTAATTCTTCCACTTGCGTTATAAATCCATTCGTAAGTTTTATTCTTACGTGATAACTTGGTACGCTTCATATGAAAAAAACACTTTTTAACGTAACTTTTCTCTGTAAAATATACTCCCATTTGAAAAAAACAAAAAAAATTAGATACAATTATTAATTAAATCAACACAAACTCCCAAACAAACTATGTAAGATTCACATTTGAGAGTATACGACATCAAAGAAAAGAAAATAGATCATCCTCGACTGTTTTTTTCCAAACGGTTAATTGGATCACTGACAACTACGAACTTACCCGATCATTTCATTACTCAAGTACGTAATTCAAGTTCACCCTTAGGATGAAACACACCATAAGTAAAAAAACACTCTAGCCAACCTGAAACAACCATTTTTTTAATTTTTTTTTTCACAAATTAGACTTGAAATGAAGAACTCCCTTTAATATTAATCGTAAGATACTTTACTTCAACCACTTGGGATCATTAGTAACCATTTATTTAGTGAACATAATATTTATTTGGAAAAAGAAATACAGTTTCACACAATATGTCAAGAAAACAAAAACGAGGGGTCGCTGATGAAAAATGTATATCGCTTCCATCAAGCGTTTGCCGTGTAACCAAAGCGTCAATAATCGCGATTGCAATTATCCAAATTCCCCTAATTTCTCATCACCACCACAATCTCTTACCCTAAAAAAAACCCTAGTTTCTGCAAAATCAACCAAATTAGGGTTCGTAATCGCCTCACAGAGTATCAAATACACACATCATGGGCCGAATTTCAGTGGAATCCGCAAAGACAGTGTTGGAGGTTGCAGAAGTTGCATTTAAAGCGGTCGAATTCTCCCACAACCATCCCCTACACTACAAGATCGGACATCAGGAAATATCCGGCGACAAGAACGAAGGAATGAAACCGTTGGAGGTGAAAGAAAAGGAATTGGAGGCTTTAAGATCGGAGAATCAACGTCTAAGAGATTTACTTGAACAGAATCTTAAACTTCTTCAGAACATATCTGAATCGCCTTGCTTATTGGAGGATTGTCCTCCTGATGTATGTGTTTTTTTTATATCTTATGCACAGGCATACTTACATATAGATGCACATAACTGCTTAATTCTTTGGATTGTAGCCACTAATATTCGTGATAGTTATATGGGGTTTATGTTGGAAATACGCATACTTGTAATTGTATTTAGATGGAAGGTAGATCAAAGTGGTAACTAGTATTATTTGAGTATCTCTAAAAGCCGTGTATTACATGTTTTGTGGCAAAGCTTGGTAATTTTGTAAGTACTTTGAGTCATTTTGCACAGACTTATAAGTAAACGTATTGCAGCTGCATACTCGTATTATGGATACGGTTGAATCTCCAAAGTTCTTGGGTCAACTTAAGGCTCTGCATAAAGATTCAGTAGATGGAATACCTGGTAAATTTCTTCTTGAGGACGCCTTGAGTTATTTGTTACTTTCGGCACATAAGATCTAATTCATCTTTTTATGTGGTTTAACTCTTTTTTTTAACCTGCATCTATGGAGTATTGATTACATTAGTTGGATTTTGTTGTTAGGAGTTGATCTTCATGTAGATGAAATCTTGATCAATGTTGGGGGTGAAGAACCAAGTTTGTGGATCTGGGTCTCTGATGAGATGGTACATGGTAATGTTGAAGAGAAGAGTGGGATTGATAATGAGAATTACGTAGTTATTAGCCAGGAACAAGTGATAGATAGCATTGCTAATTTTATGGCCAGATGTATTCTTTTAAACCCAAAAGCTAAGGTATAAGACATCCTAACAGTTGTTCAGTTTTTGGAGTTCACTTATGGCGAAATTTTCACAAGTCTCATACTGTTTTAATCTTTTCTGGAAATGCAGAATTTGACACCTGAAGAGATGCAAAAGAGTAAGTTTGTAAACTTTCTGTTTAATACACGAAATGGCATGTGATTGTGACCTTTTCTTATTTATGAAACCTTTCCTGAACATAGGAGTCAGTTGAAAGAGAGTTGTTAACTTATAATCTCTACTTTTGTTTTCTTATTTTGAACACCAGTTCCCACATATACTAGAATAAATACACCACAATCAGCACATTGTAGGATTTGAACCTCTAACCTTTTGGTTGTGGGGCACACCACCTTTAGCTACCATGATGACCCCTTAGGGACTATCTCTACTTTTTTTGACTGAACATAGTTAGAAATAAGATTGGTTTTTTTTTTTTTGTTTGACTAACAGTTCAATATTAGATCGCACCTTATATCTCTTTGCTCTACCGTATTCAGTTTATTTAAACAAACACATAACTTCAATCTATTGAAAAAACAACCCATTCAAAGATGATCTCTGATGTGAAGTAATTGTAGTAACTCACTATTCTTCAACTCTTGATCTTTACCTTCATGCTGAAGACATGACTTCTTATTTGTGCTTGAAAAACCAAAACATTTACTAAGTTTGTTTTCTCTATTATTATTTTCTTATTTAGATTAAAATTTGGTACATGCTAAAAAGTTTTGAATTTGCAGAGCTGACTAAGGCATTGGGTGGCATGAGCAAGTTTGAGAAGCTATTAGAAATATGGCATGCTGGCCAGATTTTCTATTTGATGGCTACTTGGGGACTTGCTTTAGCAGGGTTAGTTAATGCTCTTTTTTGCCTACTTTTTCATTTAGATTTGAAAGTGAAGGAATATGTTGAACTTGATAACTGTTCTTATTTATACTTGGATGAATAGTTATGTTCTTATTTTATGAAAGTGGGTAAGGTTCTAAAAATTATAAATTATCTTGAACTATTTCCAGTTTAAACATCAATGATAAGTTTTTTATTTGAACTAATTTTGAGGACAGAATTAATTATCTGTTTGTCAAGCAGGTTGTACCAAAGTCGAGCAGTGTTACGAGTTGCTGCAAAGGGAGTCCATGCAACAAGCAAGCTTGCTATGAGGGCCCTTTAAGTTGTCAATACAGATGCATTAAAGTGTATATACTGCTATGTATTTGCAATTTGTATAGTTCATTATCTTGGTTTTCATTTGTATTCTGATTGTAAGATTGGATTGCTTTAACTTAAAAAATTTCATTGTAAATATATCATTGACTTGTATGTTTACCTTGGGTTTCTTGAGCATCTGGTTTTAGCCAATTTCATAAGTGTTAACTTATTGTTTATTGTTGGTGTTTATAAGTGTATTATCGAAGTTTGAGTGTACAATATTGTTTAAAGATGCATGAAGGCTTGATGCTAAGGATTGATTTTAATATGCTAAACTAAAAGGTTTGAACTAAAAGGTTTGATTTTGATTTTGATATTGTTTAAATTAGATGCATCATGCATGAACTAAAAGGTTCGACATTTGGTGCGTTACAACTGCACTTCAAACTAAACTAGAATGCACAAATTAACAATCATATCTAATGCATTTTGATGCATATGTTAGGTCAAGAGAACTTGTAGACGGTTACCCTCTTTCACTGGAAAAAATATGAATAACTTTAGAAGTTCATAATGAGCTATTACTGCAAAACAAGCCTACCTACCTAGGAGGGGTGAATACAGTCATTAAAAGTTTTAAAATCACCCTAAAGTATTCTTGATTTATGACACGTTATAGCTGCTCAAATTCAAGTAAAGAAGAGATATTTACATTTAATATTTTTTTAGTCTTCCTCATTATATAATGCACATGTCCTTGTTTTTTGAATGGTGTAAATACGCTATGTAGGTACCAAACAAGAAAAATGGGTGAAGAAACCAAAGACATAGCTTGCTGGTTAAGATTTAAACTTGTATGTCAAATCAATGAAACTGTTAATTTGGAAGAAACTGTTGTTCTTTTGGAAAGTTGATTACTTTATATTTCTGTTATGAGAAAATTGCAAATTTGGTCCCATATTTTATGACGTAGTTGCATGAATGGTCCCCAGCGTTAAATGGTGTTAGTTCATGGGTTAACTGAGGGGTATATACGTCTTTTTTATAAGGAAACTTATTTAATTCTCTAAAAAAACATTTAAAAGTGTATTTATGTACCCATAATCGATGTGCATGCAAATAGTTCATAACCATTGACTCCCCTGCATCTTGCTTCTTCATTGTTGTTTCTCAATCATTGATAGTGATCTCAACAGCCTGGACTCGACCGACATCTTGACCCTAAACTAACGGATGAGGACTATTTTTGTAATATTTTACAAAACTTTGGATTTTCCTTACAATTTTTCAATCCTGAGGACCTAACATGCAATCTAACCAAACCACAAGAATTATTTTTACAATTTTGTTTTCTGTTATTGACTTGAAGTCTATTCGGTATCTTCTTTCCTTAACACCATCATCTTACTTTAATTTATTTATTCATCATTTTGTACTAGTTAACCTTTATAAATTATTAACTTGGTGCCTTCTTTCTATGCAACATACATACCAGATACTACCGTTTATAGTCATCGAGAAAGTAAGGTGTTGTGTTCGAGTAATTTTGTTGGTCTGATTAATTTCGTAATGGCATCTTCTGGTTGGTGGAGAAAACCAGAAACAAAGAAACGAGAGTTGATCGATGTGGTGTTTACTTGGTCCATTGATGATGTACTCAACCATGATCTCTACAAGGACAAGGTAAGCTGCTGTTCTATATATATGCATCAATTATACTTTGGTATAAAAAAAAGAAGTAATAATTTTGGTATGAACAGGTGGCAGAAATACCAGAAACATTTTCATCATCAACTGAATACTCCAAATCGTTTATGGAGCCACTAATCGCAGAAACCTATGCTGAGTTGCGGTCCAATATGTACCTTATATCTCGAGCATCTAGTCGTGGGATTTTGGTTGTATTGCCAAGAAAAGACGATAGGTTCCCTAATGACTACTTGTATAGAATGCAACTGGGAAAGAAGAGTAACAGTGAAAACAAGTATGAGCCTGAGGTGGGAGATCTCATCGTATTGACAAACAATAAACCAAGACACGTAAATGATCTCAAGCCCTACATTATTGCTTCGGTTCAAGGGATTGACAATCATATAATCCACGTTAAATCCTCAAAGCTCGTTGCGCAACAATGGAGCAAAGGTTTGGTTGCGGTTCATATTATGAACTTGACAACGAGTAACCGTATGTGGCAAGCTTTGCAATCTAGTTTGGGTGGGAAGAACATGGAAATGATCAATAAAGTGCTACAAAGTGACTCAATGGTAAGAACTGAAAACTCCCTCTTTTCACACTTTGATTTTGGATATTAAAACAAAACAATCATAATAGCATGTGAGTTAGTTATATAATTGTAATTTATGGATTTGCGTTGTCCTTGTTATGAGCATCATAACAAACTAAGATGTGTTCAAAATGGAGCTAAGATTAATGATATATTAATGCTCAAAGTAGTGAGTTTGATATGAAATAGGAAACGAGTTAACTTGAGCTATGTGTCTATGTACGTAGGTGGGTGAATGAAGCCAACATGTTAAGTTATTTAATCACAAAAGACATAATAAATGCTTTACATAATTTATTCTTAGCTCTTTTAGCCTCATTTCTTTTCAGCTCTTGTAGCCTCATTTATTCTCAGTTGAAGATACCAGAAATCCAGAAAGAATAATAAATTCGGATTTACTTGACAACAACAGAGCAAATCCCTACCTTTTTTATATAAAGCTACTCGGCTGGGCCTCGTCAAACACGAGACCTCAATCAACTCTAACGTTTCATACTTCATCGTTTATTGCAGCTGGAGATAATGTTGAAGATACTCGTTTGCACTTTATAATTTGTTTCTTAAACAGTATTGAACTATATGAGACTAAGATTAGTGTTTGTTTCAGGGTGACCAAAGATGTTCAATCTGTTCCATTGAAGATACAAAGAAATCTGTTTCACAAGTAGACATACACCGTTTTAATCTGAACACATTTCAAGAAACCGCAGTCTGGAGTTGCCTTACTGCTAGAGAATGCCATCATCAGGAGACTGTAAATCTAATATGGGGTCCTCCAGGGACAGGAAAAACAAAGACCGTTGCTTGTCTTTTATTCGCTTTATGGAAGATGAAATGCGGCACTCTAACATGTGCTCCTACAAATAATGCTGTGTTAGAAGTTGCAGCACGCTTCATGAGTATTGTAACGCATTCACTTGAGTATGATACTTATGGTCTTGGAGACATAGTTGTATCTGGGAACAGTAAAAGAATGAAAATTGATGGTTTTCAAGAACTCGATCAAGTGTTTCTTGAAAATCGCGTATCTGCTCTTGCTGCTTGTTTGTCTCCTACATCTGGTTGGAGAAGCATGGCAGAATCAATGATACGCTTGCTGCAATTCCCAGAAGATGTGTATAGTTATGTGAATAGGGAGTATGAGAACAGGGACGCGAAGGAAGAGGTGATGAGTAGCAAAGATAATAAATTATCTATTAAGGAGTTTATCACAGAAAGATTTAAAGTTCTTGAAGAAGAACTGACAACTATGGTTAGAAACTTGTACACACATATGCCATCTTCTTTTGTTACTTTACAACTAGCAGAAAAAATGAAGAGTGTTATCAGATTGGTTCACTCAGTTGGTATTTCAGTTATCCAACCATTTGGTACTTCTAAAGAAAAGGCGATAACTTTCACTGATTTTTTGGTCACAAATGACTTCCTTCAAGTAGTTAAGGAACTTCATCGTGAAACGGTTTCTTTTCCTGAGTTTACAGACGATCAAGAAATTGGAAATTTTTGTTTGGAAAATGCAATTTTGATCTTCTGCACTGCCTCGGGCTCAAGTAGATTACACACCCTTCAGACTAATGTTGAATTATTGGTGGTTGATGAAGCTGGTCAACTAAGAGAATGTGAATCTGTTATCCCTTTGCAAGTGTCTGGTCTTCGTAATGTTGTACTCATTGGAGATGAAAAACAACTCTCTGCTACGGTTAAAAGCGAGGTATGCATGTAGCAAGATGAGTGAAATGAATCATTTTTCAGTATGGGTCGAAATGGGTCTGATCAGATTGGACAAAGACCTGCAAAGACTTTGTCCAATCTTTACACAATTTTGTAAATCTTTACTGTATTATTTCATTAACATTATCAACTTTGTAGGCAAGTAGGAATGCAAACTTTGGAAGGAGTTTATTTGAAAGATTAGTGTCACTAAAACACTCAAGACACTTGCTACAAATCCAGTACAGAATGCATCCCGCGATATGTAGATTTCCAAACAAAGAATCCTATGATGATTTGCTACTTAATGGTCCAAATGTAGAAGAAGAAAGCTACAAAAAACAGTTTCTTGAAGGCGACATGTTTGGATCATACTCTTTCATTCATTTAGCCCATGGAAAAGTCGAGTTTGAAGCTAAAAGCGGGAAAAACATGGTGGAAGTAGCTGTGATCCTTGAGCTGCTAGCAAAACTTTATGATGGTATCTCTTTTTACTACTAATTTTCATTTAATAATTTACAGTTTGTCTTTGTTAACTTGATATATTGTAATAGAATGTGGCAAGAAAAACCAGAAGATTAGCGTCGGTTGCATTACACCATACAAAGCTCAAGTTACTGCAATAGAAAACAAACTTGGGGACATTTTTCGAGCGGGAGGAAAATGTGACTTTTCTGTGAAGGTTCGAACTGTTGATGGATTCCAAGGTTGTGAAGAAGACGTGATAATCATCTCAACTGTAACCGGTGTTGGGAATAAAATGTCGGATTTTCTTGCTGCGCCTCAAAGAGCAAATGTGGCTCTAACCCGAGCAAGGTAACTTGCATAAACATTTCAATTTTGTATGCTGAGTTCTTTAAATTATAGTGGTTTACTTGATCTCTTCATTTGTTAAGGCGTTGTCTATGGATATTGGGAAATGGAGATACTTTAAAGTATAGCAGCCCGAATTGGGGGCGATTAGTAGACGACGCCAAGGTTCGTGGTTGTTATCACGACGCCTACCAGGACGAGCGTTTGGGTCAGTTGATCACAGACACCTTAGTTGAACTTGGGCAATTTGATGGCCTACTTAATATGAACTCACCACTTTTCAAAGAAGCTAAATGGAAGGCAAGACATACAACAGACTCAAAGTTTTTCTTATACTTATAGTGAAGATTCTTGATACATGTTGTTAACATTCATCAACTGTTCGCTTGCATTGTTACAGGTCATCTTTAGTGATGATTTCTTCACGTCGATTGGTGACATTGACAGCACGGAAAGTAACAAGGAAGTATATTCTGCGTTGATGAAGCTTTCGGGAGGACAGCATCCTGTTGAATCGGTTCGCCAAGGTTCATCATGGTTCAAGATATATCAGGTGAATTGTAATGGATTATGTCTGGTTTGGAGCAAAGACATTATGGAGGAAAACATGCAAAGTGTTCAGGTTTTGAGGATTTTCGGTGTCTTTCAAGATTTTTCCAAGATGAGACAACTTATACTAAGTAATCTTAAGTTTTATCAGAATTGTAGTGACGAAACATTGAACCGTTGCCAAGAAAAGCACTATGATGGGTACGTATTTTCCGGTTATCTTTGTTGTAGCTTAATAATTTGGTTTAAAGTAACATTGAAGCTAATTCTGTGAACCAAACGGATCCTAATAGTATGCATATATATATATATATATATATTATTTTGAAGGAATTTAGTGGTTCCAAAGATTTGGCCCAAGGTTGATGAGAATGAGTGCTTATCAGACCAAATTGCTGCACTGAATTTGACAAAAGAGGAAGGATCTTCTTCGTCTTCATCGTCGCCACGGCGTGACGAAAGCTTCCAGAAATGGTGATTATTATTTTCAATGATGATATAATCTGTATGCATATGTATCAATGTATGGGACTTTCAAGAATTATGTTAAACCGAATTCATAAGTTTGTACCTTTGTATTTGTATCACTGATAATGTACTTATTGTTGTATTTATGTCGATAATGGTTTAAATTTTAAAGTGTTGATATATGTTTAATGTTGGAATTAATTGGATTCAGCAACTCTTAAACACAATGGAGGCTAGTTCTAGCTTCTAACTCTTTCTGGCTATTATCGAATGTAAACCATTAAAACTTAAAGACATCTTTAGGTTCACACCCATGATTTTTCCTTATTGAAGTGAGATAAAACGTTGAGTTAAAAATAGTAATTGTTTTGATCATGAGTTGAAGGTTAGACTTGTTAGTGTACCTCTTATGCATGAGGTGTAGAGGTGACATAGCACAAAAGCCATGTGTTGAACACCGCATCGGGTGCGTGTGGACCATGGCCGTGGTTGATTGGCTTGGTTGTGGCGATGGATTCTTCCGCTCTCCTTTTTTGACCTTTGAAATCGATTATTTTTTTACCAAATTATTGATTCATCTATAAACATTGTGGAAAAGACAAAACAGATAATATTGTGGAAAACCAGCCGAATCATCTTCAATGATGAAAATGTGAATAATATTTGTAAAAATTAAGAAATTTAACACCAAATATTAAGAGATCAAAAAAAAAAAACTTTGGTTGAAAGATAATGAGAAGAATCTCAAAATCTTGATCATGAACCCAGGTCGTCTTGATGAGAAGTTGCTTATAGGGATAGAGAAGTTAAAGAACAATTTTCTTCACCAACTTGAGAAAAAATGATACTTTATAATTATTATTGTATAATGTCTTTGTTTTTAATTAATAGTAAAGTACTTCTTAAATTTTACTTTTAATTATTATTTTGTGATGTTTTCAATCAGGTATTAATAAAACTGTTTATTTTACTATATAAATGTTTAAAAATATTAATATTATTTGTATATAAGAAAATAAAAAGTTTAAAGTGCAATATGAAGATGTAAAAACCATTTTCAGGTGAAAGTGATTGAAATATAATGAATGATATAACAAGACAGTGGATAAAATGTAAAGTATATAAGGACATAGAAAATAATATAGAATAAAGAGAGTGGAACTACCGACAAAAAACTTGGTCTAAACCTAATGTTTGATAAAATGTAAAATATATAAGAAAATAGAAAATAACCTTCAAGGCTATGGAGAGATCACGCTCTTGACAAGAGCGGGTTCTCAAGTCCCAGAAACCATCTGATTTACTTACCCCAACAACCTCAACCACTCAAAACCATTTCATATAATAAACCAAATACATTCACATATTTTGTGATTTCACTATGAATTAAAAACTCTTCTGGTAGTGATAACTACTATTTATCACCCACGTTTATAACAACTTATATAATTTAAGTTGAGATGAGTAAGTGACACTAAAGAATATATATATATATATAGGGGAGAGAAAAAATGAAAACTAGTTTTTTTTGTAAGAATTTTAGGAATCAATCTTAACCACTAGTTCTCAATGACAAAATTATAATTAACAAAAACATATTTAAAAAATTTATAAATAAAAAAATAACATAAAATTAAAAAAAATAAAAACACAAAAATGTTCTCCAACTTTCCCTCTTTCATAAAAAAATATAAAAAAATTATAAAAAATAAAAAAACCCGTTTTTTAACGAAATTCGTTTTACACATGTGTAATATCGGATTTACACATGTGTAACTCCAGTACTACACATGTGTATAACTAGATTTACACATATGTAAACAACGGATGTACGGTTTTTTTAGAAAAATATATCAATATGGTAGGCATTGGAAAGATAAAAAAATACTGAATTTTATGGTGAATTTTTTTTTTGAAAAAATGATGTCGTGAAAAAAAGCTACGAACGTTTAAAAAAAAGGGGAAATGGTATGTGATTTGCATGTGATAAAAAATGAGTGGCTGAGATTAGTTCCTAGAGTTCTTACAAAAAAAGGTGGTTCTCATTTGAACCTTCCCCTATATATATATATGAAAACCAAGGGTTACATATATATAAGTACATATTACAAAGTATAACTAAAAGTTATGTATATGTACGTACGTGTTACCAAGTGTACAACTAAGAGTTATGTACACATAACTCATACGAGTTACGTATACGTAAATCGTTTTATCATCATTGTCGTTCATTAGAGTTTAAACTAAATAATATATAATGACTTTAAAAAATAAAGTTGAATTTTACTTTAATATACTTTAAACAATTAAAAAGTTAAATAAATTATAAATTATGTAATTGGGTAGTGGTGGTTTTCACGGTTTTTAATTATAAACATGATTTTCATTTGATCACTCTCATATATATATATATATAT
>BJCM01159134.1:0-11458 GCA_018326385.1 Flaveria bidentis
TCAAGGGTACTTCACTGTCGATTTTCAGCAGCTTGAAAGGTAGTTTCCTTGATCTATTTTGGTTGTTATATCTTGTTGATAGCTTGTTCAAACACATATGATTGATCCTTTGCTCTTGGGTTTGTTATTACAAAGAAAAGAACCTTAATTTTTCAGATTATGAATCATATTATTAGGGCTTTTATCCGCTGCATTTTCATGTTTAAAATGGTTAAACAACTTTGATTTTGGTCTATCAAACCCATCATAACAGAGCTTTGCCATCCAATAACAAACAAAATTCAATAAAATTCCAAATCAAATACACTCAAATTTGATCTGGAATTGATGAAATATTAATATTGAACAAAAACAACCAAAAAACCTCAATTTCTCTCTTTGAAAATATTCAAACCTTCAATGAATTTTATCCAAAATGGCTTTGATACCAAATTGTTAGCCCAGGTTGATCACACATGAATCAAACAACATGAAGATTATAGATCAAACTAATATGAACACAATAAATCCCCTTTGATCTTCAAATTGATTGCAAATGATATGTTTACAAGTAATTCCCTAATTTTGTGGTCATACAACCATTGAGCTAATTCTAATTACAATTAGGCTATTTATAGTTTAGACTAATATTCACTAATTGAACTTAACCCCTAGACTTAGGCTAATTAGTAGAAATTACATATAAAGCATAAAAATGACTAAAACATATTTAAATATATTATGTTGACATAAAATATATTTAATTCAATAAAACTCCTAGTCAACTAATTCTTCAATGTCTCATCTTGGTTCTTCGACTCAAATGTGTCGGGTTTGACTTTTGCATTGACTTTTACCGTGACGTTGACTATTGTTGACTTTGATTGTGTTGATAATATAGACTATCTTGTACAGCTCCAACAAATACTTATACACCAATAGTTGATCTTTGTACATTTTTAAGCAACTTTGCTCCAGAACACTATTGGTCGAGGATATGAAGAAAGCTAAGGATTTCATTCTTATAATATTGTGCAAGTTAGAGTTGATTTATCCTCCAGCATTTTTTGACATTATGGTTCATTTAGCTTTGCATTTACCTGATGAGGCAATTCGTGGTGGTCCTGTATTTCTGAGATAGATGTATCCATTTGAAAGATATATGAAAAAACTAAAAAAATTTGTTAGAAACAAAGCAAGGCCAGAAGGTTGTATAGCTGAAGGTTATGTTGTTGAAAAAGCTCTATCATTTTGTTCGAGATACCTTCGAGATGTTGAGACACGGTTTAATTTCCCTGATATAAATAAAGATGTCATTATCGAAAAAAGAAATGTGTATGCATTTCAGTCTAAATGTCACCCGGCTAGTGCAACAAGTATGAAATATCCTTCTTCAAGTGAAAAGCTTAAGTTATAATGGTTTGTGCTCGACAGCTATCAAGAAGTTAGAGACTACATGAAGTAAAATTTTCAATCTTTAACTTTTAATCATTCATTATATATATTTCATTATAACTTATTGTATATTTTAATCAATAATGTAGTGAATTTAAATTTGAATATCCACATGAGGATATTAAAATCAAATCTCCAACATGATTTCTCGAGAAGGTAATCCATATATAACACGTGTTACTATATATTTGTTAGGTAATCCATATATAACACAAGTGTAGAGATTATATGAAGAGGCTGATGCAACTCAAACACTCAAAGTTTCTCCTGCATGCTGCACAAGTACATTGAAGAAGAATGCTTCAAAAGTTTCACACATGCAACAAAAATATTCTAAGTGTGAAATCTTCCGAAGCCAAGACCAATATCTTCGAAGCCAAAGATGAAGTCTTCTGAAGCTTCAGAGACAAAGTCTTCCGAAGCCAACACTTGAAGACAAATTTTTTCCAAAGACTTTTAACACACATGCTTTATCTGATGTACTTTTCCATAAAGTTGGACCCCTTTCCTTTGCAACTCTGTAAAGTCACCAACTTACATGAATTGGTGAAAAGGTCCATTTTTTTGGTAACTGTACATTGACGTCTTGAGTCTGTAACTTTCTAATACATGTACTTTATTCTTTTTTAATATATTAGGATGTGAGATATGGTATGTCATAGTCACAAGTCAAAAGGCAATCTGCCTTTTGACTTTACAATTGATTTTGTTTTGTGTCTAGTCAATTGTATCTAGCTGGCCTACAAAGTATGGTTGGCTGTAGGATGTAGTATATGTATCTCAAGTAGTTGTAACTTTCCATTATGCTTTGTAACACTTGTAATAGAACTTGAGAAAGCAATATACTACAATCTTGAAAACCATCTCCTTGTGTATCTTGTTCTCTTGTTCTGTCTCTTACTTACTTGTGTTCTTTGTATCATCTATTGTGGTTAATCCAGTCTCACTGTTTGATTAAGTTATGTTACTCTCCTCTTTGTGTTTATGTGTTGTAAGTGACCGCCCTTCACCGGTCCTGCATTTGGTATCATAGCTTTCCAGGCTCTTGATATAAGATCTCACCATCTTTAAATCCCTCTCACACACAAATACTTAAACTTTTCAAATGGTAGCCATTTCCAAAACTGATATGGAAACTGGAACCATGAACAAAACCCCACTGATCATCCTTGATGACTTTGATACTTGCTGCCAAAGAATGGAATGTTTCATCAGGTCTCTAAATCCAAGAATGTGGGAATATGTTGAGAATGGACCTTACATACCAAGCACCTCTTCTGCTACTAGTGGTGGTATGATACCCGAGGCTGTGGCTGACTACTCTAATAAAGATATGAAGAGAGTAGAGATTGACAATAAAGCCATGACAGCCCTTCAGACTGCTCTACCTAACTCTATGTACAGAGGTTTCAAGAAATGCAAAAGAGCTAAGCAGCCGTGGGATGCATTGAAACTGATGTATGAGGGTTCCTCTGAGGCAAAGGAGAACAACAAGGATCTCCTGAATCAACAGTTTGAAAACTTCACCTTCAAAGCAGGTGAAACCATGACTCAACAATACTTCAGGTATGTTGAGATTGTGGATAACCTAGTGGATGGAGGAGTTGCTCTTGAGAACAGAGACATTGTAAGGAAGTTCATGTCCTCACATCCTAGGCAATGGGCACACTACTGTGTAGTTATCAATAGGACTGAGAACTTAAAAAATCTCACTCTGATAGAGTTATATGGGATTCTCAGTGGTTACTAGATGGAGATGAACATGCAAAGTTCATCTAGAAACTCCAACAATCAAATGGGTTCAACCTTTCATGTGGTTGAAAGGGATAGCATAGAACCCAAACATCATCTCATATGCTACCATGACAACTCAGCAGAGGTTCCTTTCATCACCTTCCCTGAGACACTAAAGGAGAACTACACTCAAGGAAGCCCATTCCAAGAGACAAGTTCTTCTCAAGCCTTTGTGTCTTCTGATGAAAGTTGTGGCAGCTTTCTTTTCACCCTTGAAGTCCTGGACTATTGTTGGAGCTGTAAAAGATAGTCTAAATTATCAACACAGTGAATGTCAACAAAAGTCAACATCACGGTCAAAGTCAACAAAAGTCAAACCCGACACGTTCGAGACAAGGAACCGAGACGAGACGTTGAAGATTTAAATGACTTGAAGTTTTATTGTAATAAATATATTTTGTGTGAACAAAATATATTTTATCTTGTTTTTAGTCATTTTTATGTTTTATATGTAATTTCCATTAATTAGCCTAAGTCTAGGGGGTTAAGTGTAATTAGTGAATATTTGTCTAGACTATAAATAGGTTAATTGTCATTAGGTTTTGGTTAATGGTTAAATGATCAATTGATTGAGGGATTTACTTGTATACAATATTATTAACAATCAATAGAGATCAAAGGGGTTTTATTGTGATTATCATTATTTTGATCTAATTCTTCATGATTTGATTCAAGTTTGATTATCCTGGAGTTACAACTATGTATATCTAGATGAATAGGAGTACATGGAGATAGTCCAGTAGATGGCTCTTCTCACACACAGAGCCAAGAAGTTCTACAAGCGGACTGGAAGGAAGTTTCCAAGTAGTGCAGCCAGTGGAAAGTTTGGGCTGGACAAAAGCAAAGTCAAGTTTTACAATTGTAACTTGATGGGCCACTTTGCCAGGGAGTGTAAGGCACCTAGAACAAATGGTGGCCAAGCACAGTCCAGACCAAACTACACTGATAAAGCTACCTAGAATAACAAGCCAAAGCAGCAAGATGCTATTGCTGTTGAAGAAAGAGGCTTTGAATAGAGCTTTCAGGTGGAAGATGCTTCTCCAAACCAAGCACTGATGGCAGATCATGATGAAGCCATGGTATTGGAACATCTTTGTATCCTTGAATTCATTGCTAAAGTTAACAGATACAGGTCCTACAACTTAGAAATGAGATTTGATCTTGAGTCCTTAAACATCTTAAAAGCTGATTTTAAAAAGTCTGAAAATAATTATAAACTGAAGATAGAGGATTTAGAGAAAACTATTTTAGTTCTAAAACATGAGCACACAAATTTTAGGACTCAGATTAAGTATCTCATAACTAAGCCGAGTGCGTGCCAGGCTGAGCTTGTGATCAGCAAAGCCATGGCAAAAAAGTGTGTTCTTGAAGAAGAGACCTTCAAGAACATGATATCCGCATCCCTACACAACAAGGTTTGTTATCAAAACAAGCAGGGACTGGGATCCAATGAGATAGCTCCTCCACACATAATCTTGTTTGTAAGATCACCCAGGTGTGGAACTTGTGAAGATGAGCTTCCACTCATAGATCCTTTTAGTAAAGAGGATGATGAAGTGATAGTGAAGAATTCCTCTGAGAAGAGTGAAAAGGAGGATTCTAAGAAGGGCCACTATCCTTCAGAGGAGAAGAAGAAGACTGTGATGACCAAGTCAATGAGAAAGAACTTGATCAGAAAGAGCAAAAGAAAAGGTAGGAAGGCTCAAGAGATCAAGGCTACTTTTGACTCCAAGCATAAATAAGTTTTTATCTCTACAGGGTTTGAAGTAGTAAACACTGAAGACATTAGCCTAAACTCTTCTACTAAGAGTTCAGGTTCATGTTTAAATCATCTCAGTACCAAGAAAAAGGCTGATCTGTTGTGTACCACTACTACACAGCCTGGACCATCCAACTCTAAGAACAGTCCTTAGCCTAAAAGGAATGTCTCAGCATCTGCAAGGATGAGAGTGGATAAGGGATGTGACCAAAGTTAGTCTTGTTCTCAGCAGAAGGCTCTTGGGAATTAGAAAATGGAGTGTGTCATGTGTGAAAGTACTGCTCATCTTGCTAAGGATTGTCCATACAATCCTAAGGGTACTCTTCACATGACCAAGACAAGGACTTCCAAGAGTTCGAAGAAGATTCAAGCCTCGGAAGGAAAACCTGTTTCCTTTGGAAGCTCCAAATCTAAGAAGAAGGCAAGTGGAAAATTGCCTTCGGAATAAAAGTTGGTCTCGGAAGGAAGGAATACTTCCGAAGCACTGAAGTCTGATGCCGTGTCTACAAAATCTTCCGAAGGTCCGGTCATCAAAACTTCCAAAGTCTCAAAAGCTTCCGATTGAAGGTCAAGTCCAAGCTTCCAAAGGTGGTGTGGAAGTCTATGAAAGACCAAGTGAGTGAAAATTCTCCATCAACAATAGCTCAAGATCCTCAAAGCACAACCATAGGATCTATTACTGTTGCATTACCTTTTGTTTCTCTTAGTGAGCCCAAGACAAGTAAGGCTTGGGTTTCCAAACGTAACTAATCATTTTCTTTGAGCAGGGACATCTCAAGATAAACAAGAATGTCTAGATCATTGACAGTGGCTGTTCTAGGTACATGACAGGCAATAGGTCACTACTCCAGAACTTTGAAAGGATTAATGGAGGGCTAGTTTCTTTTGGAGGAGATGAAGAAAGTTACATTTCTAGAAGGGGCAAGGTCAAAATTGGTAAGCTCAGCATTGAAAGGTAAACTTTGTCAAGGAGCTTGGGTACAATCTTCTAAGTGTATCCTAATTTTGTGATCAGAGTCATAACATGCTTTTTACTGAGCATGAGTGCATTGTTCTCAAGCCCGGGGTGGTCATTCCTCATAAGCATATTCTGCTTGTAGCCCCCAGGAAAGGGAACATGTACAAGATGGACTTGCACGAAACCTCTCCCTCTGGAGAAGTTTCATTCTTTCTGTCTAAAGCCAATAGTGATGAGTCTTTCCTACGGATTAAAAGAATGTGATATGTAAACATTAAGAACATGAATAAACTAATTAAGAATGATTTGGTAACTTAAATGCCAAAGAAAGAGTTTACAAGTGATGATCATTGTGTTGCATGCCTGAAAGGGAAGAAACATAAGGTATCTCACAAGCCTAAGGAAAGAAACTCCATTACTACACTCCTACACTTGTTACATATGGATCTCTTTGGCCCCACCAGTGTAATGAGTCTAGGAAGGACCTCTTACTGTTTAGTGATCACAGATGACTTTACAAGATTCACTTGGGTCTTCTTCCTTAGAACTAAGGATGAGACTCTTGATATTTTGAAGAATTTCATCCTAAAGATTGAGAATCAATCTAATCACAATGTCAAAATCATAAGATGTGATCAAGGAACTGAATTCAAGAACCAAATCCTTGATACATTCTATGATGAAAAAGGTATTACAAGACAATACAGTGCTCCCAGGACTCCTCAGCAAAATGGAGTTGCTGAAAGGAGAAATAGGACACTGATTGAAGCTGCAAGAACCATGTTGTCTGACTCTAAGCTGCCCATCACCTTCCGGACCGAGGCAGTCAACACTGCCTGCTATGTGCAGAAAAGAGTTTTAGTGGTTAAGACTCATGGCAAGACTCCTTATGAACTTTGGCACAAGAGGAAACCTTTCATTGATTTTCTCAAGCCATTTCGATGTCCTTGCACTATCTTGAATACCAAAGATCAAATTGTCAAATTTGCTTAGAAATCAGATGATGGACACTTTATTGGATACTCTTCCCAAGATAAAGCTTATAGAGTATACAATCTCAGAACTAGAATTGTTAAGGAGTCAACCAATATGACTTTCAATGAACACACACCCTGTGTTACTGGTTTTAGTCCTGATTGGTTTGTAAGGCCCCGTTCCCAGGACGCTTATAGCTGGCCAATAATTGCTCACAAAACATACAATTACATTTATCTTTCATAAAAACATCGCAGGTGAACATTAAAATAACTTTTCATTTCATAATAACTGCTTTTGTAAGTTAAAACAATCGTTCATATAACATTATCATTTGTTCTAATTATAATGCAAAAATAGCAACAAAAGAATGCCATCCAAAAGAGCCAAGTAGCTGCCCCGCGCCATCCTCAGCAATGCTCACCTGCCAACTGGAAAAATGCATAAAAAGTCAGCATTGTTGAGTGAGTTCAAGTTTTAATATAAAACATACTATACTTTCTTTTAAATCATACTATAGCGTCGTACATGATCACACATCGTACGTACACATAGATAATATCATTATTATCCTCTTTACTATCCATCACTTTCTTTCATTATCTCGTATCTCTTTCCGGATAAATGTTATTAGCTATACCCCAAACGTATGCACAAAGCGGGTACTAGGCCGAAGATCATAAATGACTTCCATAACACACATAGCCCGATTTACTAACTGATTTACGTGTATACCAACTCAAATAGTGCAGAATCCTATTCGATTGGCGATCCAATCAGTGAGAACGCACGTAGAATCGATCTTAGATTGAATCTAAATGTTAAGAACGAGTGCAAAATGATTTAGTGCGATCTATGAACTTGGAACAGGTTCTCTGCAGTCTCTGGACGGCTAGGGTATGATTTAGTACGTAGGGATTCGAATTGTTATGTTTTTCCATGCATTAAGTAGTATTTACAGGTTAGGTTTCTCATTCATGCGACTAAGTCATGCGGTTGATCCATCCACACGACTGAGTGTTCAGTTGTGCGACTGAGTCAATCTCATGTCACAATCGTGCGATTGATCCAGTCTCTTGGTTCAGTCGTGCGACTGGTTCATTAGCTTGAAGTTGTTCATGCGTATGATCCATTAGCATGGGCCATTCGCATAAGAACTTCACATGACTAAGTTTAAACATATTTCTCAACCATTCTTGACTAGGAACTATGTAAACAACCACAAACCGATATAGTTAGTTCAATCATATGTTATCATAAATTAAGCAATGAAATATTCAACATAATAAGCATAACCACAAAATATATTTCATTTAGTACCTATTCTATAACATATATGAAAGACATTTTACATTGGAGCTCCTAAACTAAGTACACATGTATCTACAAACTCCCCCTTGGACCTAGTTTACTCTATTGTCTAACATTCTTCATCAGTTCTTCAAACTTCTTGTAATTCTCCTCTCTTGTAGCTCCAGGATGTATCTCAAAAGCAAAACAGAGCCTTATAACATTTTGAAACTGGAGGGCTTGTATAATGTCTTGCGCGTCATAGAACAGTGGCCACTTGTATAAGGTGTAAACATCCTTAGCCTACAAGTTACTGAGCCACATTGGCTCAAACACCTTGATTGTTTCCATATTTCCATCTTTGTTCAAAACCATGACCACCTCACCTGTTCTCCAAACGTAGTACCACCATTTAAATTTTGGAGTGAAGTCCTGAGGCATTTCCCTTAGAGGGATTATCGACAATGTGTGCGGAGGACTTCACTTCAGCATAATCTTTGGCTTTCCAGTAATGGCATCAACTTCAGATCTTTCATATACCTCGTTGGTTGTTGAGGTTTGAAGTTGACCCACCTGGTGTGGTACTCTCTCTTGTATGTACATGTGTCCCTAGTTTCTAAACTCAATGTAATATGTTTTTAGTGTCTTACAGTTATGTAATAGTTGGGTACTAAATGAAATGTAAATGTTTGGTTGTGATTATAATGTTTAATATTTCATTAATGAGTTGTTTGACGCATATTGACTTGTTTATATAAGTTTGTGGTTTCTTGAATTAATATAAATAATGTAATGACAATTAATACATTCAAATTAAGTAATATGAAGTTATCATGTGAATGGCCCATGCTAATGGACCATACGCATGAACAACTTCATGCGAATGGCTCAGTCGTACGACTGAACCAGGAGACTGGATCAATCGTATGATTGTAACATGAGATTGGCTGAGTCGCACGACTAAACACTTAGTCATGCGAATGGATCAACCGCATGGATCAATCGCACGATTGAACCATGCTAATGGTTCAGTCGCCCGAATGAGCAACCCTAACCTATAAATACCACCTAATTCGTGAAAAAACGAAAGGATTGAACACACTTCAACTCCAGAAGTACCCTAGCCGTCCAGAGACCTCTAAGATCATACTCCAAGTTCATAGATTGCAGTAGATCGATTCCTAATCGATTCTTAACGTTACATTCAATACATAATTGTTTCTACGTTTGTTCTCACTGATTGGATCGCCAATCAAATAGGATTCCACACTATTCGATTCGGTTTACACGTTAATCAGTTAGTACATCATCCAGTACACGATCCTAACATCTCTTCAAAGCTGCTTCAAACCTGCCTGACATCTTTCGAGGGTCAGCATATAACAGCTTCAATTTGGCCAGCTGGTTAAGCTCAAAACTGGGTAGAGTCTTCAGATCGTGTGGGAATCTAATGTACTCGATTCCCTTCTCTCTCTTAATAGCATAAACATTTAGATCATCAAAATATACCCACTCTATGATTTTTCCTGAAACCTTTAGATGCTTCTTCACTTTGTAAAGCTTGGTGTAGATACTAGGCTTTGGAGCATTACGTTGGGCTCTGATCTCTGTAAAACATGCCGCCTATTCAGCCTTTTTGATGTTGACATTGGCGTTCGAGGCTTGGGCTTGATCCTTATTCTTCTCTGACTCCTGCTCCATCTTATCCAGTGTTTCAAATGTATAACTGACAAGAGTGTCACCGAGATTAGGGACCACATTTCCCTCGTTCTCAGCATACTCTGGATAATGTTGTGACGTGACATCTTCAATCTCTATCTTTTCAACGTCATTAAGCTCATCATCACTATCCACGTTAACTGTAGGAGCATCCTTCACAATCTCATATAGATTTAGTCAGAACATTTTAGCCAGTTGCTCATCAGTAAGGTCGTGAATTATTTCTCCTTCTTCAGGAGTGTAACTCACAGACCTCCTAACGATCCCTTGCAGATCAAGTATCATTGTGAGTTGAGTCTTGATTTGCTGAAGGGGAGCAACATCGTATTCATCTTGCTGATATGGTGGATCTGCTTGATTTAAAACATGTAATACGTCATTCATTAGTACATAATCAAGATAGTTAAATAATCAAATATATACATAAACATTCATTTGAATAAGTTTTAATACATGATTCAATTCCACAAAAGTTCAAAATACATAGACATATAATCATTACTCTGATCTTGAATTATGTGCTCTGCTACAGGTGGGTCTGAGGTTGAGGCACCCTGGTCTTGAGTCTTCTTGGTATGCCTCTCTCTAGCATGTGAGGCCTCTGAAGCACCT
Source organism: Flaveria bidentis (assembly GCA_018326385.1). Lineage (NCBI taxonomy): Eukaryota > Viridiplantae > Streptophyta > Magnoliopsida > Asterales > Asteraceae > Flaveria > Flaveria bidentis. The sequence continues at coordinate 10,542 of BJCM01159134.1, forward strand.
GCATCTCCTCCTTTCTCATCATCATCCATATCATCCTCCTCCCTTCCTTCATCACCTCCATCGTCCGTCTCATTCTCATCATCATCCTCACCATCATCTTCATCATCTTCTCTGATCTTCAGATGCTTTTCTTTTGATCCCTTAAGCTTGTGCATGACCTGTTAGATGTCTCCAACTTTTTAATCTTCTTTGCTGATTCGGCTTTATGCTTCTTGAGTTGGGCGATCTCCTGAGCCTGGTGAGAGATCTGCTATGATTGGGCAGCAGTTAGCTCCATTAGTTGTCGTAGCTGAGCAGTCTTCTTGTTATCGGCAACCAACAGTTTCAGCACCATACGATTCAGTGCTGACAACTATTCCTCTACTCAACTGGAGGGTAGAGTAGATCAAGTAGTGAATGTGGTGTGGGATGAGGGACCGGCTTAGTGGCTAATGGTGGTGGTGGGGGAAGTGGTTAATATGGGTGGTGGTATATGTGTGGGTGGTGATGGGTAAGCTGTAGTGGTGGTGGAAGTAGTGTGGATAGGTGGTGGAGTGGTTGTGGTAGTGTTGGGGGGTGAGGTGGTAGTAGTGGTGGTGGTAGCTGTGGTAGTGGTTGAGTGAGTGGTGGTGGTAGATATGGTGGCTGTGGTGGTGGAGGTGGGAATCAGTGTGAACCTCCGTCTTTCGGCTTCATCCGGTGGGGCTGAGCCATCCTCTTCTTCCTCGAACCCCTCGAGGAGGATGCTCCCCCGGGATGCGGAGCTGGTCTGGGATATAAGTAGGATCTTTAGTAGTCTCCCCAGACGCAGCTTGGCGTCCTCCAACCGCCTCTATCCCATGTTTGGTGGCAACCACCCTGCTGCCCACCGTTCTAGTCAACGGCTCCTCATCACTCTCCTCCTCCTCATCAGGAGGACAAAAATCCTGATGGAAACT
>BJCM01159143.1:0-12145 GCA_018326385.1 Flaveria bidentis
TAGGGCCGCCGGATGAGAGGGGAGATCATGCTCGATCTTCCCCTTGCCAAAGAGTCTTGATTCTTATGTTGTAACGAGCTTGTAATCGTTAGGTTTTATCAATGAAATCATTCGATTATAGTTCGTATTATTGTTAGTCTCTTGGTTTGTGCTGTTTATCCTTCCGTCAAGATTATGCTCGGATGTTTATCGATCCAAAACCGACTTCACATAGTGTCCACTTCTTCTTGTGTGGTTAGTGATATGGGGGCCTACACAGACTGAATAGCTTGTGCAGGGGTTCATTTGGATCTTCTTTGGTAGGTGAGGTGATTTGTGGCTATTTTAGTGGTTGAGAGGTTTCGGGTGTGGGTTCAACACTAGCTTGTGTTGCTAGGTTGTCACCTTAGGCAATGAGTTCTAACATTTCGGAGAAAATGGTTGTTTTGACCCTAGAGAAGCCAACAGTTGGCTTTTTCATGATTTTAAAGATGTCGAGCTTCATTTGTCCCAGTTTAAGAATATCACTTGTTTCCCTCAACTATGAGTATAGTTCACAGTTGAGAATGTCTTGAACGTATCTATGAAACATGTAATACTCTAAGGAGTCCTAGTTAGAAAGCATATTTGTATAAAAAAACTAAGAGTACCTGAACTTGACCCCTTGAACCATCCTATGCACAATAAAGGAGAGATATTCGAGAATCTAGTGCCAACCCCCATGCTTGTTGGACATTTTGTGGATGACCACATGGAGTAGGCACTTCCACTTGGGTAAGACCTTCCCCTTCCTAAAGGTCTTTATAGAGAAATCTCCTTCATAGCCCATGTACTGAAAGGTGTGGTTAATAGCTTCATTGGGGAAGAACAATTCACCTTCCTCATCATCCAGCTGAAGGTGAGTGTTGATGATGGTTGGAGCAATAAAGATTGTCCTCTCCTGCACTGTAGTAGATAGTGCCTTCTCCCCATCTATGATGACCTCTTGAGAGGTCTTCCAAATTTCAATCAGATACTCCTCATAGTGAAGGGGATCAATGGTAAGAGACATGTAATAGTTTGACAAAGCCAAAAATTGACAAACCTCTAAGAAACTAGGATCTTTCTTAGAGTGCAACAGAGCAACCTAATTGTGTTGCTTGTGAAGTTGTATGGAGAAATTTGGGTGATTTATACGATTGCGGTTAGTCAGTTTAGAAAGCTTAAGGGTGAAGAAAATGAAGAACAAAGGCGGTTTCAGGGTTAATTTAAATTTAGTGAAGGTACAAAGGTAGAAGAGAATGAAAAGAGGGGAAACTATTAGGTATATATATGAAATGGATCTCAGAGAAAGTTAATGAAAGATGATAAACTTTGAAATCCGAATGTCAGTCACACCTCTGAAAAAGTAGTTTTGCTTTTCTCAAAAGTTAGTTTTCTTGGAAGTCTAAAATCATCATGTAATTTATCTTTAGAAGTTTTGATGAAAAGCTTCCAAAGCCAAAATACCTAAGAAGATATTCTGGAGATTTTAGAAATTTTGCTTAGGAAGAAATTTAACACTTGACAGTTAATTGCTTTAGGAAGAAAGTTGTTCTTTAAAACATACAAGTATTTAAGAAAAACTTAAGCTTCAGAAGAGATTTTGGAAATTTCTTCCGAAGGTATATTTTCTTAAGTAGTTGTTTGTTTTGAAAACTTAAATTTCTTCCAAAGGTAAACAGAAAATCTTTCGAAGGATAAAAGTTAAAATTTTCAAAAATCTAAGGAATGTCTTCTAAAAAGATATTTTCTTTTGGAATAAAACAAGAGCTTATGTAAGTGATAGAATAGACAACCTTATGACACAGAAATGTTTTAGAAATAATAGATTAAGTTTTAAGAAGAACTATACAAACTTAATCATCCTAATAGTTAAAACAAGATATTTAAATCTTTATTTATCAAAAGCTTTTGTAAACAGATCAGCATTCATTTGTGTTAACTTTGACTAGTTTGATTAATCCCTTTTTCAAAATTATCTCTAATCAAATGATATCTGTTATTGATATATTTTGTCCTTGAGTGTTGCACAGAATTCTCTGTGATAGAGATGGCACTATTGTTGTCTATGTGGAAAGGAGTCTCCTTGAAGTTGAATCCATAGTCTAGCATATAATTATGAATCCAAAGCACTTGAGCACATCAACTTCCAAGAGCAATGTATTCAGCTTTAGTAGTTGATGCAGACACACAGGATTGCTTCTTGCATTGCCATGACAACCCTTCCACTAAGGAACTAACATCCTCCTGATGTAGACTTTGCAGACATGTTGCAGCCACCATAATCACTATTTGTATATGAATATAGATTGAATTCAGAATTCTTTGGATACCAAAGGCCAAGTGTTGGAGCAACTTTGAGATATCTTTGAATTCTCATGACAATGATTAGGTGTGACATCTTGGGGTTGGCTTGATATCTTGCACAAATACCTATGGCAAACATGATATTAGGCCTGCTAGCTGTGAGGTACATAAGATACCAAATCATAGCCTTATGAAGGTGTTCATCCACACACTCTCCCTCAAGATTAGGACCAAGGGAGTGGTTTCTGGCTATGTGTGTCTTAGCAACCTTACAATCAGTCATGTTGAATATTTTAAGCATGTCTTTAACATACTTTGACTGGCTTATTAACATGCCATATTCAACTTGCTTCATTTGAATTCCAAGAATGAAATTCCCATGGCACTCATTTCAATCTATCCTTCATTAGCATTTCAAAGTCTTTGTAGAGCTTTGGATTAGTTGATCCAAAGATGATATCATCTACATATACATGAACTAGCATTAATTCATTCCCTATTCTATTAATGAAGAGACTTCCATCTATAGTACCTCTTCTGTAACATTGTTGACAGAGATACTGAGATAGAGTCTCATACTACTTTCTTGGTGCTTGATGCAATCCATAAAGAGCTTTATCAAGCCTGCAGACATAATCAAGATGATTAGGATTTGCAAACCCTCATTGTTGTTTAACATACACCTCTTCATCAATCACTCCATAAAGAAAAGCACACTTGACATCAAGCTGGTAAACCTTGAAGTTTTTGTATGCAACAGAAGCCAAGAATATCTTAACAGCTTCTAGTCTTGCAACAGGAGCAAAGACATTTGTATATTCAGTTCTTTCTTCTTGTGTGTATCCTTGAAAATCTAGTCTTGCCTTTTTTTGATGACAAGTCCTCTATCATCCTTCTTATTCATAAAAACCTATTTGGTTCCTATAGTAGTCTTCCTTTAAGGAAGAGAACATAGGTTACAAAACTTTTGCCTTTTGAATTGAAGCAGCTCCTCCTGCATAGCTTCAACCCAACTTCCATCCTTCAAAGTCTCATAAATCTTCATAGGCTCTATCAGGGATAGGAAATAGGAGTGGAGACCTATATTTGCATCATGGGTCTATCCTCTTGTCTTTACCCCCGAATTAACTTTTCCAATGATGTTTGTGGTAGGACGAGACGTGTGAATCCTTAGCTGAGGAATTATAGCTAGTTTCTTAGAGAGAACAAAATTAGAAAAATTTAGTTCTGGCACCGAGGTTTCTCCCACCACATCAGCACACTTATCAAGTGAGACTTGATCCAATGAGTGTGTGACATCATTGATGTTGTCCTCAATAGGATGGTTATCGCATCTAGAACTTCTTAATCACTGTCACCATCACCATTCTCACCTACATTTGAATCTCTTGCATCTGAGTTTTATGCTTCTAAGCTAGAATTTGAAGGCATTTCAGACGTATCAACTGAATTTGTCATTATTGTGCTGATAGGTTCTCTATTAGCAGGGTTAGTTACACTAGAGCTGAAGTAGTGTAGTTTGAAGGTCTTCTGAGCTCAAATCTTGGATCAGGATCACCTATGGGTAGTAAATCTGTGGACCCTGAAACATACTCTTAAGATATGTTAAAACAGTTGGTAACTAAATCAAGATCAAATAGCCAATCAGGACTAGAACCATTTACACTAGGTGTGCGTTCATTGAAGGTCACATTGGATGACTCCTCAACTACTCTAGTTCTGAAATTGTATACTATGTATGCCTAGGCTTGAGAAGAGTATCCAATGAAATGTCCCTCATCTGATTTTTCAGCAAACTTGGCAATTTGATCTTTTGTATTCAAGATGGTGCAAGGGCATCCAAATGACCTAAGAAAGGCAATGAAAGGCTTCCTCTTGTGCCAAAGTTTATAAGGAGTCTTATAATGTGTCTTAACTACTAAAAATCTACTTTGCACTTAGCAAGCAGTGTTGACTGCCTCTACCCAGAAGGTGATGGGCAGTTTAGAGTCAGACAACATGGTTCTTGCAGCTTCAATAAGTGTCATGTTTCTCCTCTAAATAACACCATGAGGACTACTAGTAGCACTGTATTATCTTGTAATACCCTTTTCATCATAAAATGTATCAAGGATTTGATTCTTGAATTTAGTTTCTTTATCACATCTTATGGTCTTGACCTTATTATCAGATTGATTCTTAATTTTTAAGATGAAATTATTGAGATTCTCAAGGGTCTCATCCATTGTTCAACGAAAGAAAACCCAAGTGAATCTTGTGAAGTCATCAGTGATCACTAAATAATAAAAGGTTCTTCCTATCTCATTACATTGGTAGGGCCAAAGAGATCCATATGTAACAAGTGTAGGGGAGTAGTGATGGCATTTCTATCATTTGGCTTGTGAGATACATTGTGTTGCTTCCCTTTCAGACATGCAACATAGTAGTCATCACTTGTAAACTCCTTCTTTAGAATTCTAGTTACCAAGTAATTCTTAATTAATTTATTCATATTCTTAAAGTTTACATGGCATATTCTTTTATGCCAGAGGAAAGACTCATCACTATTTAATTTAGATAGAAAGAATGAAACTTCTCTTGAGGGAATTGTTTCTTTCAAATCCATCTCATACATGTTCCCTTTCCTAGGAGCTCTGAGCAGTATATGCTCATGAGGAATGACCACCCGGGTTTGAGAACAATGCACTCATACTCAGTAAAGAGCATGTTATGACTCTGATCACAAAATTGAGATACACTCAGAAGATTGTATCCAAGTTCCTTGAAAAAGTTTACCTTCTTAATACTGAGCTTACCATTTGTTACCTTGCCCCTTCTAGTAATGTAACTACTAGGATCTCCTCTAAAAGCAACTGGTCCTCCATCAAATCTTTCAAATTTCTGGAGTAGTGACCTATTTTGTGTCATCTGCCTGGAACAACTACTATCAATGATCCATATATTTCTGTTTGTCTTTAGTTGTTCTTTCACAAAAGAGATGGTTAGTTACATTTGGAAACGCAAGCCTTATTGGTCTTGGGCTCATTAAAGAAGTTAAAGTTATTGCAATAGTAATAGATCCTATGGTCATGTTTTGAGGATCTTTTGCTGATGTTAAGGGAGAACTTTTAGTCATTTGGTCCTTCTTTGTCTTCCACACCATCTTTTGAAGCTTAGACTTGATTTTTAAAACTTTGGAAGTTTTGCTGACTTCGGAAGTTTTGATGACTAGACCTTTAGAAGATCTTGCTAAGACTACAATAGACTTTAGTGCTTTGGAAGCAATCCTTTCTTCTGAGAGCAAATTTTCTGCCGAAGGCAATTTTCCACTTCCCTTCATCTTCAATTTGGAGGTTCTGAAAGGAAAAGTCTTTCATTCCAAGATTGCTTCTTCTTGAAACTCTTAGAAGTCTCTTTTTTGGTCATGTGGACAGTACCTTTTAGATTGTAAGGACAATCCTTAGCAAGATAAGAGGTACTCCCACACATGACACACACCATCTCTTCTTCCTAAGAGCCTTCTTCTGTGAACAAGGCTGAACTTGATCACTTTCCTACTCCATCTTTATCTTTGTAGATGTAATGGAATATCCTTTAGGGTAAGAACTTCCTTTGAAGCTAGATGGTTCAAGTTGTGTAGAAGTGGTACATAACTTATCAACCTTCTTGCTACTGGGATGTGTTAAAACTAAACTAGAACTCCTGGTATTAGAGTTTAAGTTTGTATCTTTAGTCTTTACCACCTCAAATCCTACAGAGATAAAAACTTGTTTCTACTTAGAGTTGAAAGTGGCCTTGATCTCTTGAGCCTTCTTTTCTTTTTTGTTGCTTTTCTTGATCAAGTTCTTTCTCATAGACTTGGTCATACCAGTCTTCTTACTCACCTGAGAAGGATAATAACCATTCTTAGAATCATGTTCTTCACTATTCTCAAATGCATTCTTCACTATCTCTCTTCATCCTCTTCAGTTAAGGGGTCTATGAAAGAAAGCTCATCTTCACAAGTTCCACACCTAGGAGATCTTAAAAACAAGATTGTGTATGGAGCAGCTATCTCACTAGATCTCAGTCCCTGTTTATTTTGATAACAAACTTTTGCATGCAAGGATGAGGATATTATGTTCTTGAAGGTCTCTTCTTCAAGAACACATTTTTTGCCCTGGCTTTGCTGATAAAAAACGCACCCTTGCATTTAGTCAACTTAGTTATGAGATCTTTGATTTGAACCCTGTAGTTTGTATGCTCATGTTTAAGAGTTGAAATGGTTTCTCTAAGTCCCTAATTTTCAGTTTATAATCATTTTCAGCTCTTTTAAAATCAGATTTTAAGATATTTAAGCACTCAAGATCAGATCTCATCTCTAAGTTATAGAACATGTATCTATTAACTTTAGCAATAAATTTAGGTGTACAAAGATGTTCCAATACCTTTGCTTCATCATGGTCAGCCATTAATGCTTGGTTTGGAGATGCATCTTCCATCTGAAAGCTCTAGTCAAAGCCTACTTCTTCAACAACAATTGCAGCTTGCTGCTTTGGCTTCTCATTTTGGGTGGCTTTCTCAGTGTAGTTTGGTCTGGTTTGTGCTTGGTCGCCATTTGTCCTTGGGGCCTTGCACTCCCATGACAAGTGGCCCATTTGGTTACAGTTGTAACACTTTACTTTGCTTTTGTCTAGCCTAAACTTTCCATTGGCTGCATTGCTTGGAAACTTGCTTCATGTCCTCTTATCGAATTTCTTGGCTTTGTGAGTGAGAAAAGTCATTTGATGGACTATTTTCATTTACTCTAGGTTATCTAGATGGATATAGTCTAGGTCTTCAAGGGTGAATAGAAAGTTGTCTGTGCTCTTATCAGAAGACATAAAGGCATGTGAAGAGCTTGCTTTTTGGAATGGGCTTCCTTGATTGTAGCCTTCTCTTGGTGTCTCCAGAAAGGTGATGAAAGGACCCTTTTATGAGTTGTCATGGTAGCATATAAGATAATATTATGGTTCTATGCTATCCCTTTTAACCACATGGAGGGCTGAACTTTGTTGATAACTGGAGTTACGAGATAAACTTTGCATGTTAATCTCCATCTGGTATTCACTGAGAATGTCATACAACTATGCCAGAGTACAAGTCTTAAGGTTCTTAGTCCTCTTGATAACAACTAGTAGTATGTCCACTTCCTAGGAAGAGAGGACATAAACTTCCTTACAATGACCCTATTTTCAAGAGTTACTCTAACATCCATTAGATTGTTCACAATCTCAACATACCTGAAGTATTGCTGAGTAATGGTTTCACTTATTTTAAAGGTGAAATTTTCAAACTGCTGCTTCAGGAGATCCTTATTGTTCTCCTTGGCTTTAGTTGACCCCTCATACATTAGTTTTAGTGCATCCCATAACTGTTTTGCTGTTTTGCACTTCTTGAAGCCTCTTTTTATAGAGTTTGAAAGAGCAGCTTGAAGGGCTATCATGGCCATCTGAGAAAGCCTCTATATATGGAGTTTGGAAGAGTAGTTTGAAGGGCAATCATGGCCTTTTAAATAATCTTAACTTTCTTCCTATCTTCATCAAAATAATCAGCCATAGCCATTGGAATCATTCCATCTCTAGCAGCACCTGAAGAGGTGCTTGGTATCTAAGGTACTCAGACAACAAATTCTCACATCCTAGAGTCTTGTGACTTGATGAACCCCTCTATTCGTTGGCACCAAGTGTCAAAGTCTTCATGAGTGATCAGTGGGAACTTTGTCATGATTCCAGTTTTTATATTAGCTTTAGTGATAGCTGCCATTTGAGATGTTAAATGTTTTGTGTGTGTGAGGGATCTTAAGATAGTGAGATCTTACAATCAAGAGCCTGGAATGCTCTAATACCAATTGTAGGATCGTTTAAGAGGGGTTTGGTCACTTAAAACATAACACATAATAAGGAGAGTGATGTTTAGAACACTTAACGTATCAAATAGAGAACTATCACACAAGTATGATACTTAAAACACAAGCAAAATATAACACTGAACAAGAACAAAACAACACCAGTATTTGGTTGTCAAGAATGTTGTATATTTCTCTTAAGTTCTTTTACAAGTGTACAAGCATATTTTTAAAGTTACAAAGACCTGATATACTTATACTACATCCTACAACCAGCCATGTTTTGAAGGCCAGTTGGATAAATGATCTAGACAATAACAAAATCAATATAGAGTCAAAAGGCAAATTGTCTTTTGACTAGTGACTATGACATGCCATAGCTCACATCCTAATATATTACAAAAAGGATAAAAGTACATAAAGTAGAATGAACAAACTCAAGAGCTCAATTTATAGTTACCAAAAGCATGGACCTTTTCACCAACTAGTGAAAGTTGGTGAGTCAACAGAGTTGCAGCGGAAAGTGGTCTAGTGTTATGGTAAAGTACATCAGATAAAAGAATGTCTTCAAAAATATTCAAAAGATAATCTGTCTTCACTTCTTGGCTTTGAAAGAATTTGTCTTTGAAGTTTTGGAAGACTTCACTTTAAGTTTCAGAAGTTGTTGGTCTTGGATTTAGAAGATTTTACACTTAGAATATTTTCTAGTGCATAGTGTAAAACTTCCTAAGCATTTCTACTTCTGCACTTCAGTGCATGCATGCAAGAAGACTTTGGATGTTCAAGGTGCTTCAACCTTTATATAAACCTTACATGAATGTCCTAGACTTACATAGGCTTTGTTTCAAAGGAGAGATAAGTTAAAAACATATGTTTAAACACTTCAAACACATCAAAAACATAGACGCATTACATCCTCACACTTATCATTAGTTTGTCCCTAAGTAAACTCACTTATAACACTACAACTATCAATAGACAAATATGATCCATTCATGTGTTTGCTTGATATTAGCTAAAGGTCTATAAGAATACCCAAAATTTCATATAGTTTATCAAACTACAACTTTACAAGTAAAGATGTTATTATCTAAACTAAGATCTATCTAGTTGGGCCTAACACACCTTCATGTCTTCCTTATGCATGTTACACCTCTCTAAAGTACCACTCCTCTAGCATTCACATCCGAACTAGTAAAAAATGTACTATTGTATCAATGTAAACACTCAACCAATAATAACACATATTTACCATAAGTTTGCATAGTGATCATTACTCCATTAAGTAACAGAAAATGTACACAAATCAAAATTTATCAACTATGTAAATTCTAAAAACATGTAATCATTTTGGTAAACACATAGAGATGAAAGTGAGCAATTAACCTACTAAAGTTTTATCCTCATGTACGAATAATCTCACAAAAATGATGATAAAAGGTTTAAGGATGTGAAAACATGCATAAAAGTATGTCAACTATCTAACTTGTTACGCTTTGTTAGACATCTCTACTTATTTCTTAAAAATAACCGATGTGCCAAGTGAGTTAACCATGACGAAGAAACTCTACATGTGTACTGGTTAGGTAAACCTTCACGATTTACATTAAAAACTCAATTTTGATGCACAAGTAAGTCACTTTAAGGGCTTGGCAAACTTTTTACTATATTTTCTCAATTTTAAACTTACCTTTCATCCCACAATTAAACTTTACATTGTCCCAAATGTATATTTTTTAATCTAGCATGTGAAAATTAATGTGATTTAGAGTTTTGAAAAGTAATAATATCTCTTAAATATGGTTAAAACCCGAAAATAATCATAAAATTTGCCAACACAATGTAACCTACGTCCCTAAGAATGTAAATTACTACCTTCATATAATAAACGCTCTCTGCCTTATGTCCCCAGAAACATTCTTTTTCATGAACTAAATAGCTTAATACTTTAGGTCGTAAGCTTATGACCATAGGACGTAGCTTATTTCTTTCTCTCTCTCTATCCGCTTGTTATCCAATATTTAATTAACCCTCGAATAACATTATTTAAGATTTTCACACCTATAACTCTACGGGATCGGTTAATGTCACTTAACACTTTGTTTTTCTCTCAAACACACTTGAACTACACTCGGATGAAGGCAGAGTCTATAAGAGTTTATCACAATATAATAAGAAGTAAAGAACACAATAAGTAATTTTCAAGGTACTTGCATAAACTGCTTCTCAACTCAAATGTTACAAGACTCTTACAAGCATGTGTTATGAGTTACAATGAAAAACTATATATAATACTACCTACAGCCGGATATACTTTGATACCAGCTAGGGTCCTATAACTAAAGCAAATACTACAAAGCTATACTTTAAGGTATCTCAGATAAAGTTTTATCCGAGATATGGTAGTCAGGACATGTCCCTGACTTACCTTTTGTCACCAAATAAAGTTGGTAACTTGTACTATCATAAAAGGTGAACAGTGGAATAAAGTATGGTAAACTACATGGCTCTTTGAGAAAGCACCATGCAGTATCAGAGGTCTGCAGCAGAGTGTCAGAGACCATACTTATATCCACTGGTTCATAATAGTGTCTTCCGAAGGTTAAATGGCTTCGGAAGAACAAGTACTTCTGAAGCCACTTATACTTCGGAAGAGGCTACTTCTTCCAATGAGGACTTATTCTTTTCTTCATACTTCAGAAGTAATCTTCTGATTTATTCTTCTTCGACTTGATCTTCGAAAGTAAGTTCTTTGACTTCGGAAGTAGAGTTTGTCTTTGGAAGTTGATATTTCACTTTGTTTTCGGAACTACTACTTTTGGAAGTTCCACACATGGCTTCGGAAGCCTTTGTAAGTAGCACCAAAATTTGTCTAAGTGATTTTTTTTTGTTGCACCAGCCTTTTTCTTGATCCAACAAACTCCCCCTAGGCTGATGCTACCAAAACCTCACTTGTTTATGCTCCTCAAAACTTACAGCACCAAGGAGAGTAGATATTTGTCAGTTTCCTTGTTCTTTCCTGATGCGGTGCTGAGAAGTTTGTACAAATATTTAGTTGAAAGGAACTCCAGTCTGTCACCCTGATGGTTGGTTATGAAGTAGCATTAACAGTTGCATGTTCCTTCAAGATGCTACTTCCATCAGCTTGGTGTTGTGTAGGGTCACCTGATGAGTTTTGAGGATCATCAGGTGATTCACTTGTTGAAGCTTTACTATTTCTTGACATAGTTATACTATCAGATCTGTAAATAGTGGAAGCTTGATTTAGTGCAGCTCTTGGAGAACTTGGAAGAGGTTTGGGTAGCTCAAACAGTTGATCAGCATCGGCAGCAACATAAGCATCATTTCGAGCGCCTATTCTAACTGAAACATTCTCAAAAGATGGTTTAGAATAGTTTAGAAACAATTCTAAATCAAAAATATGTCAGGTCCATTCCCCCTAACACAAGGAGTGTGCTTGTTAACAACTATATTGGATGACTCCTCAAATTGTTGATTCTTGATGTTGTATACTCTATAAGCTTTAGAGCTAGAAGAGTATCCAACAAATATAGCATCATCCAAATTTTTGCTAAATTATCCTTTGTGTTAAATATGGTGCACCTACTGCCAAAGGACCTTCGAAAGCCAATGAACGGTGGCCTCTTGTTCCATAGCTCACAATGGGCTTTTCTATATTGCTTAACTATAATAACTTTGTTCTGCACATAGCATGCAGTGCTGACTGCCTCTGCCCAGAATGTTAGAGGTAGTTTTGAATAAGCTAACATAGTTCGAGCAGCCTCAATAAGTGTCATGTTCCTCCTCTCAGCAATGCTGTTTTGTTGAGGAGTTCTGGGAGCACTATATTGTCTTGCAATCCCTTTTGAGTTACAGAATGAGTCTAGAATGAAGTTATTAAACTCAGTCCCTTGATCACTTCTAATTATTTTAACCTTGTGATCAATTTGATTTTCTATTTTAAGGACAAAAGATTTTAATGTTTCAGCAGTT
>BJCM01159154.1:0-15632 GCA_018326385.1 Flaveria bidentis
GAACATGGCCATATGAGTGGATACCGCCACTATCAAAGATCTCGGGTGTGATGGTCAATCTATCTATCCCGATATATGGATAGATATATGATCCAGCATGCCCATTTGGAAAATCAAATGTAAAATAAAAAACCAAATTCCATTCTGCCCCGACTCCATGTATGAATAAAGTGGTAAAGGGGTAGTAATATAATAAATCATATAGAATCAATAGATTCGTGGTAAAATCCCTGTATGATGTATTTTAGTATAATTTTTGGCTGATATAGGGATCAAATGGTATAGTTCATTTGTTGGTAGCTTGGAGAATAAAAAGCATGACTCTTGCTTTCGAATAGGTTGTTTTTGCATTAATTGATACTTTATCAATCTTATTGATTAGCGTACCCGTTGTATTTTCTTCTCCTGATGGTTGGTCAAGTAACAAAAATGTTGTATTTTCAGGTACATCATTATGGATTGGATTAGTCTTTCTGGTGGGTATCCTTAATTCTCTCATCTCTTGAACCTATTGTCCTAGATCCAAAACAGAAATGACCCTTTGAATTATTCTTGGTTGTGAGACACATTCAATATAAATCCCCAAAATCAAAATAAATATAAGAAAAAAATAAAAAATGAGATTAGAAGGGGGGCCTGTTCTTGTTGTTGAAAAAAAATGTTGTGGGAACACACCAATTCTTCACAGCTTCTATTTTAGCAGGATCAACGTGAATTCCTTGGCTATTCACCACATGCCCTAAGAATTGAACTTCTTCTAGCCAGAACTCACACTTGGAAAACTTAGCGTATAATTGGCCCTTCTTTAAAATTTTGAGAACTTGTCACAAGTGCATCAGGTGATCAATTTTTGTCTTGGAATAAATAAGAATGTCATCAATGAACACGATCACAAACTTATACAAATAAGGTTTACATACTCGATTCATGAGATCCATGAACACGGCAGGTGCATTGGTCAAGCCAAAAGGCATAACCATGAACTTGTAATGTCCATATCGAGTATGAAAAGCGGTCTTTGGAATGTCGTCATCGTGGACACGTAATTGATAATACCTAGAATGTAGATCGATTTTTGAGAATTGGGTTGCTCCTTGAAGTTGATCAAAGAGATCATCGATTCGAGGAAGAGGGTATCAATTTCTGATTGTAAACTTGTTGAATTCCTGGTAGTCGATGCACATACGAAATGAACCATCCTTCTTCTTCACGAACAACACAATTGCACCCCATGGTGAAGAACTAGGAAGAATAAATCCCTTATCGGTCAACTCTTGCAATTGACTTGCCAGTTCTTGCATTTCAGATGGTGCAAGATGATAAGGTGATTTAGCCACAGGGTTTGCACCAGGAATAAAGTCAATCTTGAATTCAACTTCTCGCACGGGAGGTAATCCCTTAAGATCATCAAAAAACACCTCGGGAAAATCTCGCACGACAGGAATGTCTTTCAGTTCCTTACCCTTGGCTTTCGTATTAACTACATATGCCATGAAAGTTACGTAGTTCTTACTTAAGCACTTTCGGGCCTTGATGCAGGACATAAGTTTGAGTCATTGGGATGATTTCTCCCCAAAAACTTTCAAAGTATCTCCCAACGGTAAACGAATTCGAATGCACTTCTCAAAGCATAGAATTTCCGTGTGTTGCTTAGCTAACCAATCCATGCCGATAATAACAGTTGCATAGGAATGAGGTCGATGGAGATTTCGTGTTCGTTAAGGCTCAAGGTACAATCGCGTATTACGACGTCAACGACGATCAATTTTCCATCGGCGACTTCGACTGTGAAGGATCTTTCTTGATTTACGCGTGGCTTAGAAAGTATAGGCTCGGACTCTAAAGACAAGAGAGTGAGGATAACAAAGGATAGTAATTTAAACAAGAATAAGCTAAGTGTTATAAGGAATACGGAATGGTTCCATTTGGTAGCACATGATCATTTGGAAATGTTGGCACGTCAAGGTAAATTGACCCATTTACCTTAGGAACTTGGGTATATTGACCATAATTTATCACTCATCCCAGAAATCCCCAGGTAAGCATAACTAGTCCTGTAGGATTTATGCGAAATGCATACCTTAGCCTGAAGGCCTTTTTCCAGGAAATCCAGAATACAGGTGTCTATGGGTCACACAATATTCCTTAGGTTCATGAAATGAATACCTTGATGAGAGTTGTATAGATTAGACATAAAGTCTAAAGATCCAAGTCATAAACAATAAGTATACAATCCCACGTGTCGTAGAGAATAAGATTAAGAAACTTTATGTTCGGGGAGAATCATAGAGTCAAAGTTAAGTTTAGGGAGACAGGTAACAATGTTTAAGCAGTCCTATGCTAAGGCATCAAATTGCACATAAGAAGGCATAGCATTATGTAGCATGCAAACCATACACTTTACAAGATAGAAATATAATTCTATAAGGTTCATGCATACGCTATAGTCTAGATCACCATTTCTAATAACCTAAATCCATATAGTTATGGGCTCTGATACCAATCTATCACACCCCAACCTTGACGGCGGAAACATCGAGATGTGAAGGTTAAGATCGTTCACAGCCACATAACGCTATTAACAAACCCAAATATAATAATCATAAGTTTTAAATGTAACATTACAATTATAAGTCTTAAATAAGGACATAAACAATACATAATAGGAAATAACTCAAGTCCATTCATTTATTTAACTAGGTCCATTCCTAGGTATGAATAAGCTTCAAAGATGGCTTTCAAACTTGCGCATTTCCTGAAACATGTTTAAAATAAAAAGTCAAAAATATGTTGGTGAGATTTCCATAGTTTTCAATACATAAGTATATAAAAGATGGCAATTCATGTCATAAGTTAGAGAACAAAGTAACTATGGATGTAAGACAGATGCACAATCAAACCTTGACAGTTTACACGTCTCAACGTTTACAAGTTTATATGATTAGCTAAGTGTACTTGGATTAACCAAGCAGGCTTGTCAAGCTCATAGATCTATGACGTCGTCATGCTAGCAATAGTTAATGATTGTTCATATAATCGTCAATACATGGTAATTACTAAGATCAACTAACCACAGCATACAAGTGAATTGCCATAAGTTTACAAGAATCAAACGTTTTACAAGTGCAATGGTTATAATGTAACATGTTTCACCCCCAAAGTGTAAAAATATGATAAAAGGGTATATAAATACTCAAATGATCAAGAGTTATATAATTGACGATTAATAAGAAAATAATAAGCATCGTTCCAACGTAAACCGTCACGAGTCACCTAATTATATAATTACAAGACTTAAGTTTAATAATAAATTCAACAAGTTAATGAGAACTAGGGTTTCAATTTGGTATTTTTCAAATGATTATATTTAAACAAATGGAATAAATTTATATTTTCTTGGAAAAATATATATTTATATTTTATTTAAAGTTGTGAAAAGAAACAATTATAATAATTTAAAAGGTTATAACTAATTATTACTATATAAATAAAATTAATTGAAAAGGGATATTTGAACCAATAATAATTTACTAATTATTATTTTCAATCCATTTTATTAAAAATTATTCAAACAAGCTTTGCTAAAATGGTTTATAAGTAAATTTTTTTTATTTAAATTTAGAAAAATTATAGAAAATCTTTGGAAGCTTATGAAAATAATTATAATTTATAAAAATAATATTTATACATTTTAAAAATTTTCTAGAATTCGTTTTAGGCTAAAAAGCCTTTAAAGATAAAACATGAGGGTGCCCGCGTTCAAACCTGGGACCTCATGTTTAAGATGGCAGTGTCTTAACCAGTGAACCAGGGACAAGGCCGTGTTAAGAGTTGGGTTTTAAAGTTTAAAATAACACATCCCTAATGATTTCCCCTAAATCAAAAACCCTAAAATCGGGTGGATCCAAATCAACCAAAATTTGTTGTTGATAATGAAAACAAACATAGGGATTTTGTTCCCCACATGAAATCGAGTGTATAACCTTGTTTAATTACCCGGTTGGATATAGATTCGATGATAAACAAGTAAAGGAACAGGTCGCGACTTCTTAGCGCTGATTCGATACTCAAATGACGATGATAATCAAATTCGTTGTACAGGTAGCTTCTAATGAACTCAATTAACGAAAGACCTCTGTTAATTGAGGGTGATATTATGGAAAAAGTTGGGTTCGACTAGCTAAGGTTCGCGACGAAGATGCTAATAGAGTTCTATGTTTGTGTTTGTTTCAGGAGATATTGAGAGTTGCAAATGATTAAGATTTGTTAGATTATTGTTTAGGTTGGTTTAATTAGATTATAATTATGAATTAATGCTCGAACGGCTTGTTTGATGAACGCGACGGTTACTCGACTTGTTTGGAGTTCATAACAGTTGTTTAATCTCAATTAAAGATCATAATTGAGTTCAAAATGCGTTAGTGAATCGGTTGGGATCATTTGTCTTTGAATTTGGACGTTTATATTCGGTTTTTGGCCTCGCCGGAGAGTTGCCGGTGGTTGGCCGGACATTGGCCGAAAAACCGTGGGTGATGGAGGTTTTTGGTTTTGGTTTTGGTTAATTACACAAATGGTCCCTATTGTTTCATTTATTATCATTTTATACCGAAACTTTAATACTAAAGTTCATAAATTGGCAAATAAACCCTTTAAACTTTATGTACTTTAAGTTTCAACCATTTTAAGTTTACTAACATAATCAATTATTCTAATTATTATTATCATCAATATTATTATTATTATTATTATTATTATTATTATTAGTATTATTGTTATGTTCAATTCAATAGTTAAATTATTAAATTTCGAATTAAAATTTTAAAGGAAACAAACATGAATAACCCTCATAGTTACATTAATGACAACAATGGCCCTTACAAGATTATAACAACGTTAACTTTTAATTTAACAAAAAAAATTTCAAGATGTTACACATTGCCCCTTGGATGTTGTTCCCGAACCCCTATTGTCTTAAGAATGTATTAGGTCTGAATTTTAGTAGTGTTACATTTAAGTTCTATGACTCAGCCAATCAACCCGACATGATTGTCATCCTTAATTTTTATCACAATTCTTATAAGATTACACAAGTGAACATTACACAAGTGAACATACGATACCCTTCTATTACATGTAAGATCATGTTGGTAACTTTGGATTCATTATTTTCATCTTGATATAACTAAATTTGCTTATGACCAAGTGAGATATTAGAGTAAACATTGACACGAGCTAGAGGTATTTGATGCACACTAAAAAAACTATGTTTTAACCTGCTTAGAAAACTCTAAGTTACTAAGGGGTGAACCAATACCGAAATGGATTCTAAAGCGGCAGCTCCCCATGGTAGAGGTTTGGGCCAATACCCCTAGCATGAGGGGGAAACCATTTGTGACGGGGTCCACAGGGCAATGCCCCTATTAGGGTGGACATGATTTGTGAAATTTGCATGAAATAATAAAAAATAATATAGTCTAATACTTCCTCACAATCAGAGAGGTAGAGAATCAAACTCTCAAATTGGAAACAATAAAAAATAGTATCGATCTCGATAACAATTTCGGCCAAAATTCCATAATATTGCAATTTTCTATCCAACCCTTAAATGCAATCCATAATTAATCATGTAATGCTGCTAGGGGCATCCAATGTGGTAGTGCGACGGTGGCATTGCAGCAGACCGTAGTCCTGTAGGCAGCGTGGTAGAGGGTGGCGCGGTGGCGGAACATAGTCCAACAAGCGGCGTGGCAGCGGAAACATGATCATGTAGTAGATGTCCCAATTGAAAAGGTAAAAAGGAAACCTGAAGACTGTGGTCATGCATTGGTGTGTCATACCAAAGGTTAGTGACCGTAGCCAGGCGGTGTTCTTCGATGGCAACAAACCATGGTACGATAAGAACAAACGAAAGAAAAGAAACAAGAAAGATGGGGTACGGCTACGGGTTTTTTATGGAGGAAAGATTCGGGTTCACTACAAGAATTTGACTCTATCGCGACTAGACCTATGGCGACGACACGGTTTCATCACTATAGGTTACCCTATCGCGACGACATGTCGTCTCCATAGGGGTGATTTGATTTTTGGCTACTGCATAGCTATAGCTACGCCCTTTTGTCGCCTTAGGGTGCAATCTATCGCGACGACACAAAAGTTGTCGCTATATTTAGTCGCTACAGGTAATTTTATTTTAATTTTGATTTATTTTAAATAACACAAAATGTTGTTTTACCTATCGCGACGACATGTTGTCGCGATAGATAAAAACATTTTTTTTCTTCTAAATAAATTGGAGGCAAATAAGCCTGCGTTTTTTGAAATATCTATGGCGACGACATGTCGTCACAATATGTAAAAACCATTTTTTTTATTTTTTTTCCTTTAAATAAATTGGAGGAAAATAAGCTCGTCTTTTATTAATACAAATAATAATTATAATTATTAATATTAGTATTAATAATAATTTATGTACATATCATTGCTATAATTATAAGTTTTAATATAATTATAAGTCATAACAATAATATTACAAATCTTATATTTATTAGTTATAATTATAGATAACTTATATCAGTTAGAATCAAATATATTCGGTTATGATAGTTAGTTTTGGTTAAATGCATTATAGATTAAATCCAATTATCATTATCGATGTTAAATTATATACGTTGATGGTACTTTGTGGGAATATTAGTTTATTAACTATAGTTTAAGTTTATTTCTGCTTAATTATTAGCAATGAATTTCAAACTATACGAAATATGTTTGGTTACGATGATAGCATTAATTATATTTCGTCATATGTTACTTACGATCCAATTATTATCATTTTTATTCAATTATACACTATGATATCATCAATAAAATTCAAAAAAGGTCAAATATATTCGGTGATGATGATTAGGTTCGATCAAATACATTAAAGATTAGCTATGATTGAACTACAATGATCACAGTTAAATTTACGGGAAATGATGCTTATTAACGGTAAGTTATATTTATTTATGCTTAACTATCATCAATGAGTGTTAAAAAGACCAAATATTTTAGGTTATCATGATTATCACCGATTACATATGTCAAAGGTTAGCTATGTTCCAATTATAATCATTGGTTTTAAATAAATACAATGTTGGTAATGAGATTGGAAATTATTCTTGTTAATGGTAAATTAAGTTTATTTATACTTTAATATCATCAATTAGTGTAAAAAAGGTCAAATATGTTCGATTTTGATGATTAGGGACGATCAAATACATTAAAGGTTAGTTATGATTGAATTACGATGATCAATGCTAAATTATGCAATTCGATGGTAATTTACGGGAAATGATGCTTATTAATGGTAAGTTATTATTATTTACGCTTAACTATCATCAGTGAATGTTAAACAAGTCCAAGTAGTTTAGGTTATGATGGTTGGGGTCGATTACATTCGTTAAAGGTTAGCTATGATCTAATTATGATCATTTGTGTTAAATTAAATACGATCTTGGTAATTTAAAGGAAATTATCCTAAGTAACGGTAACTTAAGTTTGTTTATGCTCAGATATCATCAAAGAGTGTGAAAAAAGTCAAATATGTTCGGTTATGATAATTAGGGTCGATTTCATACGTCAAGTGCTAGCTATGATTCAATTATGATCATTGGTGTTGAATTACACATATTGATAATAATTTATAGAAAATTAGGCATACTCCTGGTAAATTAAATTTGCTTATTCATAATTATCATCAAAGAGTGTCAAAAAACCTCAAACATGATCGGTTATGATAATTAAGGTTGATTATATGCGTCAAAGATTAGGTAAGACAAATAAGTATTATTATACATATGGTAATATGTTTATAATAGTTATAATAATAATCATAATCATAACTATAATGACAGTAATTATTATAAAAATAAAAATAATAATAGTAGTACTAGTAATAATAATAATAATAATAATAATAATAAATAGTGCAGGATCGGTGAAGGGGGTTCACTTACAACACAACAACACAAAGAGGAGATTAACTAGAACTTAATCAAATAGTAAACTGCATTAGGGGTACAGAGATGTTTCAATACCTTGGCTTCTTCATGATCTGCCATCAGTGTTTGGTTTGGAGAAGCATCTTCCACCTGAAAGCTCCAGTCAAAGCCTCCTTCTTCAACAGCAACAGTAGCTTGCTGCTTTGGCTTCTCATTCTAGGGAGCTTTGTCAGTGCAGTTGGGTCTGACTGTGTTTGGCCACCATTTGTTCTGGGTGCCTTACACTGCCTGGAAAAGTGGCCCATCAAGTTACAGTTGTACCACTTGACTTTGCCTTTGTCCAGACCAAAATTTCCACTAGTTGCATTGCTTGGAAACTTCCTCCCTGTCTTCTTGTAGAACTTCTTGGCTCTGTGAGTGACAAGAGCCATCTGCTGAACTATCTCCATGTACTCCAGATCATCTGGATGGATACAGTCCAGGTCTTCAAAGGTTAAGAGAAAGCTGCCACAACTTCATCAGAAGACACAAAGGCTTGAGAAGAGCTTGTCTCTTAGAATGGGCTTCCTTGAGTGTAGTTCTCCCTTGGTGTCTTTGGGAAGGTGATGAAAGGACCATTTGGTGAGTTGTTAGGGTAGCATATGAGATAATGTTGGGGTTTTATGCTATCCCTTTCAACCACATGTAGGGTTGAGCCCATTTGATTGTTTGAGTTGCCAGATGAACCTTCCATGTTCATCTCCATCTGGTAGCCACTGAGAATCCCATATAACTCTGTCAGAGTAAGAGTTTTAGATTTTCAGTCCTCTTGATCACCACACAGTAGTGTGTCAATTGCCTAGGAAGTGAGGACATGAACTTCCTTACAATGTCCCTGTTCTCAAGAGGAACTCCTCTATCCATAAGGGTATCCATTATCTCAACATACCTAAAGTATTGCTGAGTCATGGTTTCACCTATTTTGAAGGTGAAGTTTTCAAACTGCTGCTTCAGGAGATCCTTCTTGTTCTCCTTGGCTTCAGTGGAACCCTTGTACATTAGTTTCAGTGCATCCTGCAGCTGTTTAGCTGTTTTGCACTTCTTGAAACCTATGTATAGAGAGTTTGGAAGAGCAGTCCGAAGGGCTGTCATGGCTTTTTCTATCAATCTCTACTCTCTTCCTGTCTTCATCAGAGTAGTTTTCCATAGCCTTGGGGATCAGACCAGCACCAGTAGCAGAGAGGGTGCTAGGTATGTAAGGTCCATTCTCAACAGACTCCCACATTCTTGACTCTAGAGACCTTATGAAACCTTCCATTCTCAGGCACCAGGTATCAAAGTCATCAAGAGTGATCAGTGGGGACTTGTTCATGGTTCCAGTTTCCATATCAGTCTTGGAAATGGCTGCCATTTGAAAAGTTTAGTATTTGTGTATGTGAGGGATTTTAAGATGGTGAGATCTTATATCCAGAGCCTGGAAAGCTCTGATACCAAATGCATGATTGGTGAAAGGGGTTCACTTACAACACAACAACACAAAGAGAAGATTAACTAGAACTTAATCAAATAGTAAACTGGATTAACCACAATAAGACACTAATAACACAAGTAATCTAAGGACAGAACACAAGAGCACAAGTATATAGTTTTCAAGAATGCAGTATATTGCTTTCTCTATGTTCTATTACAAGTGTTACAAAGCATGAAGGAAAGATACAAGAACATGAGATACTTATACCACATCCTACAGTCGGCTATACTATGAAAGCCAGCTGGATACAATTAACTAGACACAAACAAAATCAATTGTAGAGTTAAAAGGCAGATTGCCTTTCGACTAGTGACTATGACATGCCATAGCTCACATCCTTATCTATTACAAAAAGGACAAAGTACATGAAGTAGAAAGTTACGGACTCAAGACCTTAATGTACAGTTTCCAAAAGCATGGACCTTTTCACCAACTCATGCAAAATGGTGACTTTACAGAAATATAGTGGAAAGGTGTCCAGCTTTAGGGAAAAGTGCATCAGATAAAGCATGTTACTAAAAGTCTTCGGAAGAAATCTGTCTTCAAGATTTGAGGCTTCGGAAGACTTTGTCTCTGATGCTTCGAAAGACTTGATCTTTGGCTTCGGAAGATATTGGTCTTGGCTTTGGAAGATTTTACACTTAGAGTATTTTATGTTGCAAGTGTAAAACTTCCTAAGCATTCTTCTTCAGTACTTGTGCAGCATGCATGCAGAAAGACTTTGGATGTTTAGGTTGCATCAGCCTCTTCATAAATTCTCTACAAACTCCCCCTAGGCTGATTCTACCAAAACACTTAGTAGACTTCAGATATCAACAGTCCTCATTAGGATGATCACCATTCCTTTCTTCATGAGGTGATCAGGATCCTTCAAACTGTCAAAATGTCTTCTCATGTCAAAGAGATCATGCAGAGGCAACTGAAACATGTCTTGCCAAGTGTAGATGTCTTCAGTGTCTTGATCTCTAATGACATGCTATTTTTCTGGATTTGTGGTGTATGTCCAGGACAAGATGGGTCTTCCCGATGCTAGAGGAGTTGTTTGAATTGGAGTTGATGTAGCATCCTCTGGCTGCACATCCTCAGGATGTGCTGACTCATCCTGAGGTTTAGAAGAGGGTGCAATCTTCTTTTTCTTTGGCTTTGGTTTAGAAGCCATCCTTTTCTTTCTCTTTACACCTTTTAACTGAGAAGACTGGCCTGTAGTACCAGATTGATCTTCATTGTCTTTATCAGTTCCGTCTTCTACTCTCATAGGTTCAGATTGAGAGTGAGATTGACCATGTTGTGGATCAGAAGATGAAGCTTGCTGAGATTAAGTAGGAGGTCCAGGTTGTGATGTCTCTGGTTGTTCAACCTTAACCTTCACTTCAGTTGGGGCTTGACTTGAAGGAGAGTGTAAGTCAACTAGCTCTCCACTCTTAATCTTCTGCTTGATCACCCTGATATGCTTATCCATAGAGGATAGAGACATGGGGCCAAGTCTCCTTTCGGAGAATCCATACAGCTTCAAGAAGCTCATAATCCTCTGCCTATTAGCAGACTTCTTCATGCTCTTGTGGATGATGGCTCTTGATTTAGCAGCTTCTTCCCTTAGCTTTCTTTTAGTTGTCTTTCTTTTCTTGACTATCTCAAGTTCGAGCTGTTTGAGATACTCAAACTCAACATAGTCATAGGACAGGAGAAGAAGTGCTTCTGCCTGATAGAGGCCTGTGGCACTCATGTAGTTGATCATCTTGATCCTTTCTTCTTCTTTATCTACCTGAGGTTCTTGTTGAACCACATCCTCTTATGCAACACTTTCTTGAACTAGGGAGAGGGTAGGCACATGCTTGTATAATCTTTTCTTTCTTTTGTCTTCTTTGATTTGTACTAGCAGTTCTGCATCTTCTGCCTCCTTCTTCTCCCTTGACCTTTCTAGGTCAACTAGTTCATTCAACTTTTCTAAGGGGAGAGAAATGACACTATCTATGTCATAGTTCCTTGTCTACAGATAGTTTATCCTGACTGCCCTTAACTCATCATTCTGAGTATCTGGTCTGGAGGCAGCCTTGATAGTAGACTCTATGAGTCTTGAGGACTCAGTAGAGGAACTTTCTCCCCTCAGCTTCCTTTTCCTCTTACTCTCCTCCTCCTCCTCAATCTCCTCAAATGTCATCTTTCTTTTCCCTTTGTCACTCACAGACCTTTGGGACTCAGGGTGGAGAGAGCTTTGGCCTTCATTGCTTGATGCAGCTTCTAAGCTCTGGCCAGAGAAAGGTTGAGAATCATCTTCACCGGCAGATGTCTCAAAAAGGGCATTAATCTTTGCAGCAGTTGTTGGGCCTTCAGTCAAGCTTTCCCTTATGAAGCTAATCTTAGGGTCTGCCTCAACATCCAGTTGACTGATGACATTGCCTAATTCCCACAGTCTTCTTTTAAGGTTGAACTCTACAGTGATCCGGTCTTGGATTCTTTGGGCCAACTTCTCAGCTTGTCTTGATTTGCTTGGATTGACAAGTGGCATGTTGACTAAATCCAAACTGTCATAATAGTTCAGGGTCTGAAAATTGAAGATCTCTTGCTGCCCATGAACTTTCATGATGATTAGGGCTCTTCTGTTGATGTCATACCTCCATCCAATGATGTGATTGGAAGTTGATGGAGATGACATGGCCCTTGGTATCCCTTCCTCAAATAGACTCTGTATTAAGGAGTCTATTGAGTCCATATCAACATGAACTTGAGGAAGTTGTTGAGTAGGCACAATTGCAAGTGAGGATGGTGAGTCCTCAACGTCCATACTCCCTATGGAACTCCCAGGTTTTGTGGCAGTGATGACTTTATCCCCCTTTTTGGTAGCATCACCCACTTGCATAGGTGAGCTAGGAGTTAGGTCAGCCACATCCACAGGTTCTTGTGTTCCCGGTTGAGGTCCTCTTAAAAGTCTCCCAGCAAGTTGTTCCTTAAGATATGAAATCTCAAGTTGCTGATCATTGACCCTGTTTAGCAAGGTAGTCACTTGAGATTCAAGCTAACTAACCTTGGAGACTAAATAGGTGCATGTTGTAGACAGGTGTTGCACCTTTAGTCTTAGATTCCCCTCATCTTCCTCAGAAGAGTCATTGGGGGATGAGATGATTGGACCAAATTCCTCAGTCTCACCACTAGCTTCAGGTTCTTGGCTGCTGGATTTCCTCTGCTCACTGGAAATCTTAGTTGAGATGTCAGTGGACTGAGTTGCCATGGTTGAGGTCTTAATGATGTAATCACTTTCTAAAGAGAGAGCCTCTTCCATATGGACATCCTGAACATGTTCAAAAGTGTCTACCTTAGTTGTTGGTGACTGATGTGGGCTAGAAGCAGGAGACTCAAGAGCAGTCATCACTCTTTGAGTAGGGGAAAAGAAGAGAGAATCATGGTAATCACTGAAACCTAAATCTTCATCAGCATAGAAGTCAAGGTTGGGAATAGGTTGATTGAGATCTAAAGGCTGGGGATGCTAACTATCCCCTAAAGGTTGATCACCTGAGTGTTGAGACTCAGAGTGATGGCTTAAGACAGTTTGGGAGAGGTGGCTAATGAGCTCATCAGGCTCAGCATGAGGAACCTCAGCACTGATCCGTGAAGTGATGGGAGTGGCCTTCTCCTTAGGAGAAGTGGGAGCTCTACTTTCCACTTCCTCCTGTATGGGTGAGTGTATGGGGGCCTCCACAGACTGAATAGTCTGAGCAGGGGTTCATTTGGATTTTCTTTGGTAAGTGAGGGTAATTTGAGGTTGTTTAGGTGGTTGGGAGATAGAAGGTGTGGGTTCAACACTAGCTGGTGCTGCTAGGTTGTCACCTTGAGCAATGAGATCTAACATTTTTGGGACTAGGGTTATTTCTACCACAGAGAAGCCAACAGTAGGCTTTCTCAGTATTTTAAAGATGCCGGGCTTCATCTGTCCTAGTTTAAGAATGTTACCTGTTCCCCTTAACTGTGAGCCCAGTTCACAGTTAAGAATGTACTGGACATATCTAGGAAACATGTAATATTCTAAGGAGACTAATTTGGCAAGTAAATTAGTATAAACAAATTAAGAATACCTGAACTTGACCCCCTGAATCATTCCAAGAATAATGAAGGAGAGATCTTTAGGAATCTGGTCCCATCCACCATACTTGTTGGATAAGCTGTGGATAACAACATGGAGCAGGAATCTCCACTGGGATGAGACCTTCCCTTTCCTGAAGGTCTTTACAGAGAAGTCTCCCTCATACCCCATCTGCTCAAAGGAATGATTGACAGCTTCCCTTGGGAAGAACACCACACTTTCTTCATCACCCAGCTGAAGATGCATGTTGATGTTGGTCGGAGTGATAAAGACTATTCTCCCCTGCACTGTGGCAGAGAGTGTCTTCTCCCCATCCATAACGACCTCTTGGCAGGTCTTCCAAAATTCAAGCAGATAATCCTCATACAGTGGAGGATCAATGGTTAGGGAGGTGAGTATTTGGACAAAGCTAAAGAATCGACAAACCTCTGAGAAATGAGGATCTTTCTCAGAGCTTAGCAGAGCAACCTAGTTCTGTTGCCTATGTAGCTGCATGGTAAAGTTCAGGTCATTTCTGTGAGCAGGGTTGGCCATTGTGAGGTAGCTTAAGGATGAAGAAAATAGGAAGAAAGAAATTTCAGAGAGAAATTTGAGGTTTTAGGTTTAGAGGAAGAAGCAGATGATAGAAAGAGAAGGAAACCATTGGGTTTATTCGTGAAAAGGATTTCAGATAAAGTTCAATGAAAGAGGATAAACTTTGAAATCCGGATGTCAGTCCAACCTCTAAAAAGTAATTTACTTTTGCTCAAAATGTAGTTTTCTTGGAAGTCAAAAATTTTTCTTGGTTATCAGCATCAAGAAATTCATGATCATTGTCACCATCTCTATTGGTTTCTTCTACATGGGAGATATCTTTATCTGGTTGTGGAGCCTCTGAGCTGGAATTTGAAGGCATCTCAGATGTATCAGCTGAAGTTGTGATTGTAGTACTGATAAAAACCTCATTTGTAGAAGTAGTTCTAACTGGAGCTGAAGATGTATTACTTGAAGATCTTCTCAGCTCAAATCTTGGATCAGGATCACATGTGTTTAAATTTTATGCAGATCCTGAAATAGTCTCACAAGATTTGTTAAAACAGTTGGTAACTAAATCAAGATCAAACAGCCAATCAGGACCAGAACCAGCTGCACAAGGTGTGTGTTCATTGAAAGTCACATTGGCTAACTCCTCAACAATTCTAGTTCTGAGATTGTATACTATGTAATCCTTAGCTTGGAAAAAGTATCCAATGAAGTGTCCATCATCTGATTTCTTATTAAACTTGGCAATTTGATCTTTGTATTCAAGATGGTGCAAGGACATCCAAATGACCTGAGAAAACCAATGAAAGGTTTCTTCTTGTGCTAAAGTTCATAAGGGGTCTTACCATGAGTCTTAACTACTAAAACTATGTTCTGCACATAGCAGGCAGTGTTGACTGCCTCTGCCCAGAAGGTGATGGGCAGTTTAGAGTAAGACAACATGGTTCTTGTAGCTTCAATTAGTGTCCTGTTTCTCCTCTCAACAACACCATTTTGCTAAGGAGTCCTGAGAGCACTATATTGTCTTGTATTACCTTTCTGATCACAAATTCAGTTCCATGATCATATTTTATGATTTTGACCTTGTGATCAGATTCATTATCAATCTTCAAGATGAAACTTCTCCGAATCTTAGGAGTCTCATCCTTAGTTCTAAGGAAGAAGACCCAAGTGAATCTTGTAAAGTCATTTGTGATCACTAAATAGTAAGAGGTCCTTCCTAGACTCATTACACTGGTGGGGCCAAAAAGATCCGTATGTAACAAGTGTAGGGGTCTAATGATGGAGTTTTTTTCCTTAGGCTTGTGAGATACCTTATGTTGCTTCCCTTTTAGGCATGCAACACAATGGTCATCACTTGTAAACTCTTTCTTTGGCACTCTAGTTACCAAATCATTCTTAATAACTTTATTCATGTTTTTAAATTTTACATGGCATATTCTTTTATGCCATAGGAAAGACTCATCACTATTGGCTTTAGACAGAAAGCATGAAACTTCTCCAGAGGGAGATGTTTCTTGCAAGTCCATCTTGTACATGTTCCCTT
>BJCM01159156.1:0-20501 GCA_018326385.1 Flaveria bidentis
TGTGTCTAGTCAATTGTATCCAGCCTGGCCTTCATAGTATGGCCGGGTTGTAGGATGTAGTATAAGTATTCTCTTGTTCTTGTAAC
Organism: Flaveria bidentis; assembly: GCA_018326385.1. Lineage (NCBI taxonomy): Eukaryota > Viridiplantae > Streptophyta > Magnoliopsida > Asterales > Asteraceae > Flaveria > Flaveria bidentis. Next base: position 87 of record BJCM01159156.1, read on the forward strand.
TTAAAGTATGCTTTGTAACACTTGTAATAGAACCTGAGAAAGCAATATACTGCAATCTTGAAAACCCATTTCCTTGTGTTGTGTTCTTTGGTTCTGTCTCACATAATTACTTGTGTTCTTAGTGTCATCTCTTGTGGTTAATCCAGTTCACTGTTTGATTGAGTTTGAGTTGCTCTCCTCTTTGTGTTGTTGTGTTGTAAATTGCAAAGCCTTCAACGGTCCTGCAGTGGTAGAGACTGATGGCACATAAACCTTAATGGAATACGGAGGTGATGCAGCAAGTCAACACTATACACCTTCAACTTCTCTTATCATTGGAAGTTCCTAGTGCACATAGTACTTCACTGCTTGTCAAATAAATCTGGGGGATGGGATGAAATCCCATATGAACTAGGATGCCTAGTTCATGGATTGGTAAGAGGCTTTCACTTTAATTAATTAAATTTTATGCTGACCAATTTGATGGGCAACCTTTAAAGGGAGGCATTTTACATGTATCTCTGGTTCATCCACCACTTCATCAACTGTGAGTTAGACCAGAGCAAACTTGTCTGCGTAGCTGCTCTGCCAGTCCCTCACATGAGGCCGACCATTTTCAAAATTCTGAAGAGCATGTCCACCAACTTCATCGGAAGACACACTCCAGTTCTTCTAAGTATGACTGAGCGCATAGTTCCTGGTGACATCCTTGTAATCCCCACAGGTGATGAAACCACACCAGCAATAACCCTTATAATTTCACATCAACCTTCTCAACCCATCAAAATCACTTACCAGAGACGTCCCAAACGAATCCTTGTTCAATCAATCTAATTGAACAAGTACCTCAGGTTCAATCCAAAAAGACTAGAGTGGAAACATAAGCTCCTACTCAGTCTAAGGTCACACCATCCTTCACTTTTGACCTCAATATGGGTATTAAGTCTCCTCAGTCTCAATCCCATGAGCTCGAAACCAAGCTAAAACCCTTCAGAATAAGTTCCTATCCTATCCTGAGCAGCCAAAAAAGAACAACCTTCTCATAGGCTCAATGCCAATAGACATTGACCAAAGAATCGGGTCATTAGGCTTAACCTTGATATCCTTTACTGACCTACTCATAGGAACTAATGAGGAGATTATGTCACTTCAAGGCAATGAAGTTAATCCATAAAACCCTCTCAAGGATCAACAAAGTCTAGAGAGACCTCTTATCTCTAGCCCCTATCATCAAGCCCAAACTGAGGTAAGTCCCACTAATGTGGAAGGGACTTATATGGATTTAATTTCCACTACTAAAGGAGACTCATTGGATCCTTAGGACAGTGGTAACATTTCTGAGACTGAATTTAAGGCAACTGTGCCCATTGATGACTTTGAAAAAGACATCATTAGGCAAGGGAAACTAGGGTGCCAAGAAATCACATCTGGTGGTGAGGATGAACATACATGGTATGTTACCTTATCTCCCCATGATTTTTCAAAAGAAGATCCTAGAAGTCTACAATTCACCATTCAAGACCTACTTTCTGAAGTTTTAAATCTGGAATCAATGGTTAAGACTTTAGAGGATAGGTCTGCTACTCAGCAACTTGAGACTAAAAGTCTCAAGGCCAAAGTAGCTAGGAAATAGATTGAGAGATTTGTTAGGCATGTAGTAATTCAGGTCTCCTTGACCTCTTCTTCTAGCTCATCAAGCTCTTAGGATGATGCTACCAAAAAGGGGGAGAGTGTTTAGAGACAAACATCGAAGGAACCATTGAGTTTAGGTCTCTCAACTCTAGCTTTAAATTATCCTTCTCAACAAGCAATAGTTTTTCCTAAGCCTCCTCAAATTGTTCTTCATATGAACCCATGGACGCTCAAAGATCTAAACAGGTTCTTTTCGAAGTTCCTGATTGGATCTTCCATTGAATAGCCAACCCCTGATGTAGCTATGGTATACTTTGGAGCTGAAGAGCTTCAAAGGTTGAATGTATCTTCTACCACTGTCCAAGAAGTTGGTCAACCTAAGGTCAACATGGAACCTGAGATTGATTTCAAAGGGAAAATAGGGACTAATGGCCTAGGAATTGAAACAATTGGGATAGAAAGTGCATTTCCACAAACTTCCGAAGCTGAAGTCAAAGCCTCGGAAGAATCATTTCAATCTTCTAAAGTTGGAAAGGAAGCTGTGGAAGGGTTATTCTCTTTATCCAGGGATCTGGTTATCACACATGCAATTGTAGAACTAGCATCTGAGGTGAAAAAAGAGGATTTTCTCAACCGACCGCTCACTCAAACAACATCATTTACACATGCTCAAATCTCCACCACCTAACATGAAACCTCTACTCAAGAATCTCCAAAGTCTAGAACTTTTAAAACACCAAAGGGAAGAGGAAAATGACCATGGAAGAGCTCCTAGAGGAAGATATATTATAGAAGCTGAAAAAAAAGATAGACTCGCAACTGGAAAGTGGCTAGCTGCTAGTAGTAAAGCAACTGTAGCCAACCAAGAGGTTATCAACAACAAAAGGAGAGTGGAATCATTGACAGACTAGTCAATCTTGGAGTTGTTAATGAAGATGTGCTCCTGCTACCATTATAGGAGTTAATTGAGTTAGAGAAGGCAACCTTGCTACAAATTAAGAAAAAGAAAGTGGCAGCAAGGTTGGCCTTAGTGGAAGAAAGGGAGAGAAAGAAAACAGCGGTTGATCTGCAGCTGTGGAGCGAAAAGATATCTTTCCTAAGCCCTAGGGGATTCTCTCTAGAGGAAGTGACTCCACACAACAGTGACATGATCTTATGGCTTTTCAAGAAAGAGTAAGATCAAATGGAGAAAGAGAGAAAGAATGTTACAAAGGACAAATTAAGGGAGAAGAAGAAGAAAGAGGAAGAAGCTAGACTCGCTACTGTCAAGAAGATATGTGATTAAGTCTGGATGAAGGAATATCTAAGGCCTAATGGATTCCTTGGCAGGAAGATGGGTCCTATTTCTAAAAAGACCCTGCAACGACATGTTAGTGACATCAAGGCTGACATTCGCTCAGGGAAAAGGAAATAGATGTATAGAAGGGGACGGGGGATGATCTTCAAACCAAAACTTCAACCCCAACCTCAACCTGAACAAATCCCTTTCCATTTTCCTATCAAAATCGAACCTACCTCTGAACCATATGCTCCTGAACCCACATAATCTTCCATACCTGCTTCCTCACCACAACCACCTCAACTACCAATTCCTCAAACCCAAAACACTTCCCACAACCCAAACACCTCAAGCTCCCAACAACCACCCAAACCATCCCCTTAACCTTCCAAACATCTCTCCTTTGGAGGAGTTTAAGGAGATCAAGATGAATTTCATTAAATGTACAACCTTGAGCGACATATGCAGTTCAGCAATCAAAAACAAAACACATTGAAATCAGATATCATTTTTGAAGAGATTATGTTGAAATAGGTTTAATCAGATTGATTCAAGTTTCAATAGAAAATCAATTAGCTGATTTATTTACCAAGTCATTTGAACCTAGTAGGTTTGAATACCTAGTTCAATAAATTGGCATGATTAACCTTGAATAAATACAAAACATCAAAAAATAATTTAAAAATGTTAGAAAATCACAAAAAGAAGTCAATTTTAATGAAGAAAAGAATACAAGGGAAATGATATAATTATAGTCGTTATATCATTCACTATGCTTAACTCAATATTTGAAAGACTGTCATGACTTACCAGATATGTTGGTAGGCTCAACTTGGAAGAAAAGATACATGTTGTGATGAATTAAAATCTTATTCAATGCTGAAACTCTCATCTCAGAGTACAGGTATGTATTAGCTTATCTAAGTGTATGTGTGTAGTAACCTAAACACACTATGTAATGACACTTTATAAATCTCTTTACCTACATCAAGTTTCATATCTGTTTTGCTAAGCAAAGACCTAAAGAAACAAGCACATATTGCAGATGTAATGATCGAAAAGTTTCCCAATGAGGAACACATCCAAATTGGATGAATCTACAATAACATTACATTCCTTGTGAATGAACAAAAAAAATCCAATCATGGGTCACCTTCCAAAGTGAGGTGAAAAGAATCCCAATGTGGGTCATCATGAAAAGGATCAAAATAAAAGAATTCCAAGGAGGATCAGTGAAAATGAGATCTCATAACTTAAGTATCCTAGTCAAGAAAGTTGTGAAAAAGTTATAACATGCATTACATGAGGATGGTTGATCATTCCATGCTTATGTGTGTGAGGTACATGTTGAATAATCAAATCAATAAAAACATGATAAATATCACATGCATTAAAATATCAATCAGTTATGAGTTTAAGAGGAAAAACATACCTTCAATCAATAAGTTCATAATCATGTCCATTTTATCACTAAATAATGCACATGTGTAATGTAAGATTGATATGATCCCCAATAAAAAGTATAGTTCTCTTCATTCTTAAATCAGAAAAACAAAAAATTTAATATAATTAATAAGAAATATTTCATAGTAAAAAATTTTAAATCTATAAAGTTTCTATCTGGAAGTGGATATAAACTTTAGGGAGAGTAATTTAAAATTTTAACTGGTTTGTATAGATATTTACTATCTTAAATTACTTTCTTAAAACTTCTAGACAAATAAAAAATCTGTTTGTGTTGGTGCAGAAGTTATACCATAGTATCTCAGCTTATGCAGATTCTTGGAAGCATAAGAAGTCCAAGATCAGTCAAACAATGGGAAACTTATATCACTTCTGATATACAAGTCAATCCAAGAAAGAATTGATAACCCCAACAACAACCAACAACTTCATAAGACACAACTCAATCAAAGTGTTGATACATCATGTTCCTAGTTTATGTTCTTAAATGTAAAAGTCTTTCATTTCTTACACATATGTAATGTTACTACTTAATGAAATATGATATGCATCTTGATGTTTATTTGTTTTTGAGTATTTCATATTATTATTATATTTAGTATAATTCATATGTATGAGCATCATATATAGGTTTGAGGTTGTTGTACATAGTTCTAAGTAAATAATGATTGAGAAATGTGTTCAACTTACGGCTGGTTATTTATGCTAATGGACCATACACACGAATGAATCGTACTTATGGACCATTCGCATGACTAAACCATGAGACTGGATCATTCGTATGACTGAGACATAAGATTGATTTAGTCGTGCGTATGAGTCAGTCGCACAACTAAACCATGCTAAAGGTTCAGTCGTACGAAGGAAACTGAAAACCTATAAATACCACATAATTTGTGGAAAAACATGAGACTTCAAATATTCATAAACCCTAGTCATCCAGAGCCCCCTAAACAGCCTATCCAACTTCATAGTTCGTTCCTAATCAACTTCTACTCAATTCTTAACGTTTGTTTCATCCTTAGATCGATCAGGTTGTCATTCTCACTAATTGGATCACCTATCAAATAGGATTCTGCACTATTTGATCTGGTGTCACATAGAATACATTTTTACTCCGTACGTAAACGGTCCCAACAAGTGGTATCAGAGCAAGGTTCGTGGTTTTGCGTGGATTCAATTGGTTTTGGTGTTAAAACCAACGTTTTCAATCAAAGGATTCACCTTTTTGCTTCAAAAAGTGTTTTTGATGATTGCACGTGTTAAAGTTTTGATTTTTCATTAAACGGAAAATTAGGGTTTCCTGAAAATTCGTATTTTGTGTCAAAGTGTTAAAATATTTGATTTTTCAAACACAGCAGCCTTCAATCGCACGATTGGATACGACTGAACCAATTTGTATACTCTTATTCGTACGACTTAAGTCAGTCGTATCTCTCATTCTCAAGGTTAAGCAACTCCAGTCGGTTGATTACAATCATCCTACTCATTCGCACAACTAAATCCAATCGCCCAATTGAATTCATTTGCATCTTTCATTCGCACAAGTGACCCATTCACATAGCTCATTTGCATGAGTGAATCTGTCTTGTTTTATGTTTACCAAGTTTAAAACAATGGAAGACCAATTTGCTGCATTCACTGCTAGAAAGGACTCGCGTATCCAGAACCATCTACTTCTGGAGAATGAGATTGGAAACCACAAGAAACCGCCAAAGCTGTTCAGTTTGGATGAATACCCACAGTGGAAACAACGGTTTGAAATCTACTTGAATGGAGTTGACCCAAACCTTTGGACATCTATTGAGACTGGTTACACGGTAATAGTTAATGTTAATGGTGGTAAATTGACATTGGGAGGAATGAGTGAATCCCATAAGACTCTGTATAATGCTAAAAAGAAAGCATATGCCTTGTTGACTCAGTCTATACCTAAGGACATATTTCATCAGTTCACTGAGTACAAGCAGTCTAAAAAATTATAGGAGGCCTTGGAAAAGAGATACCAAGGAAATACAACTCTGAAAGCACTGAATGCAAAAGCATTTAAGAAGGAATTTGACAATTTCTCTCCGATTGGGAATGAGAGCATGGATGATATCATTGATCGATTTTATCATCTACTGAGTGAGTTGCACACTCATGGCATGACCACATCCATGGAAGATAGAGTCTCCAGTTTTGTTGATGGTCTGCCAGACAAATGGGATCCATTTATGTCTAATCTGAGACAAAATGCACTCTTGCTACTTTGGACATAAATGATTTAATTTTGAAGTTAAGGGAGGAAGAACTACATATGAAATACAAGTCAAATAAAGGATCCTAAGCTCAGAATCCTACACTATACAATTCAGTTCCAACACCGACTGCTTCAGGCGCACCGCTACAAATAGAATTTGTGTCTAGCTCTTCTGTTCCTTCCCAAAGCAGTGCATTAGGAACCATAACGTCAGGGTCATCTGGAACCCAATACATAGTTCCTGAGGCAAATACTACCAAGTTGAAGACCGAGAATCTCATAAATGTCACCGTGGAAGTTGCTAAAGAGCAAATGGACCATCTAGCTGCTTTTGTTCAATCTTATTATGGATTAGTTGCTGGTAAGTTTGGAAACTGTCATCTTGTTGACGAGGACTATGAGCAAGTTGATGAAACTGAGCTAAAAACATGGATATTTTGTGGTCCTTGGCTATTGCTGTTAGAAGAGCCAAGAAGTTTGTTAAAAAGATGAGGCAAAATTTGGTTGCCACTAAAGATACAACACTTGGATTTGACAAAACCAAAGTCACGTGTTTCAATTGTGGTGAAAAGGGGCACTTCAAACGTGAGTGCATAAAGCCAAAGAAGACTGGAAATGTAAATCCATTTTCTACATTCAACCGACCAGACAAGGATAAGATTAGAGCTTCATCTTCATGTAAAGAGTCTAAGGCTTTGGTTGCTCAAGGTTATGAAGGACAAGACTGGTCCTTCCGATTCGTTTATGAGGGTGAATCAAACATTTCTGTTGATACATTATGTTCCTAGTTTATGTTTTAATGTAAAAGTCTTTCATTTCTTACACGTGTAATGTAACTATTTAATGAAATATGATATGCATTTGATGTTTATTCATGTTTAATTATTTCATATTATTATTGTGTTAAGTATAATTCATACATATGAACTTATTATATAGGTTTGATGTTGTTGTGCATGGTTTTTAGTCAATAATGATTAAGAAATGTGTTCAACCAAGTCGGGTGATTATTCATGCTAATGGACCATATGCATGAATACATCATGCTTATGGACCGGTCGCAAGACTGAACCAGAAGACTGGATCAGTCATATGATTGAGACATAAGATTGACTCCGTAGCATGACTGAACCTTCAGTCGTGCGTATGACTCAGTCGCATGAATCAGTCGCACGACAGAACCATGCTGATTGTGGCACGATTGGTCCAGTCGCACGATTGAACACAAACGTATACATCAATCGCACGACTGAACTCAATCGCATCCCTCATTCGCATGACTGGACAACTCCAGTCACTTGATTCCAATCGTCTTGTTCATATGCACGACTAAATCCAATCGCACGATTGAATTCATTCGCACCTTTCATTCGTACGAGTGAACCATACTCATAGTCCATTCAAACGAGTGAAACTATCTTGTTCTAAAAAGTTCAAAGTTTACATCAATGGAAGATCAGTTTGTTGCATTTATTGCCAGAAAGGACTCTCGCATCCAGATCCTTCTGCTTCTGGAGAATCAGATTGGTAATCATAATAAACCACTGAAGCTAATAACATTAAATGACTATCCATAGTGGAAACAACTGTTCGTGATCTATCTAAATGGAGTTGATCCCAATCTTTGGACATCCATTGAGACTGGTTACACAGTACCAGTCAGTGCTAATGGAGTCAAGTTAACATTAGGGGGAATGAGTGAAGCACATAAGATTCTATTCAATACTGAAAAGAAAGTTTATGCTTTGTTGACTCAGTCGATATCAAAAGACATCTTTCACCAGTTCTCTGAAAACAAGCAGGCGAAAAAGTTATGGGAAGCATTTGGAGAAGAGATATGACGAAAATGCAACACTTAAAGCACTAATGGCTAAAGCTCTCAAGAAGGAGTTTGATAATTTCTCTTCAATAAGGAATGAGAGCTTAGATGACATTATTGACAGGTTCTACCATTTGATGAGTGAGTTGCACACTCATGGTGTAACAACGTCTATGGAGGATAAAGTTTCAAGCTTTGCAGATGGTTTGCTGGATAAATGTGATTCATTTATGTCCAACATAAGACAAAACCACATTCTTGTGATATTGGACATAAATGACTTCATCCTGAAGTTAAGAGAGTAAGAATCGAGAATGAAATATCAAGTCTAAGAAAGGATCCTATGTTCAGAATCCTTCACTCTACAACTCAGTTCCAACTCCAGTTGTTATAGGAGCACCATTGCAAACCGCTTTCGTGTCTAGTTCTTCTGCTCCTTCTCAAACCAGCACCTCACAAACAGAAATGTCTTGGTCATCTATTAACCAATATATAGTTCCTAAAGCAAACACAACAAAGTTGAAGACCGAGATTCTCGGTAATGTTACAGTGGAAGTTGCTAAAGAACATTTGGATCTTCTAGCAGCACTTGTACAATCATACGATAGTTTAGTTGCAGGTAACATTGGAAATTGTCATCTTGTAGATGAGGATTATAACAAGTTGATGAAAATGAGCTAGAAAGGATGGACATAATGTGGGCCTTGGCAAGTGCTGTAAGAAGGGCAAAGAAGTTTGTGAAAAAGACGGGGCAGAATCTAGTAGCCACTAAAGATACAACCTTTGGTTTTGACAAAACCAAAGTCAATTGCTTCAACTGTGGTGAAAAGGGGCATTTAAAACGTGAATGTGTAAAGCCCAAGAAAGCTGGTAATGGAAACCAATTTCTGACCTTCAACTATCAAGACAAAGACATGAGTGGAACCACATCTTCAAGAAAAGAGACAAAGGCCTTGACTCCTCAATGTGAAGAAGGGCAAGACTAGTCCTTCCGATTTATGTCTCCGGGTGAATCAAATATTGCTTGTGTTGAGGCATTGGATGATGGATCTGCTACTGAAGGTGAAATCCCAGCTGAGCATACGATGTCAGATACCAAAGAAGCTGTGACTGTGGTAAATCACTTGGTTGAGGAAGAGCTCAGAGCAACAAATTCAGAATCTCAAGTAAACGAAAAGTCTGAAACGGCGTTGATGGCGGACTCGTTTGATTCCTCACAAGTAAGTTCTAATGACCATTTATTTGATAAACATGCTTGCACTGAATGTAACAAATTTAGGGATAGCATTGATCAAAAATTTGCAAGGTTGTTAGAACACAAAGAACATTTAGTAAACGATTTACAACTCTGCACTAAGGCAAATCGTATTTTAAAACAAAATGAGTGCAGTTACAAAGAGAAAATAGAATTTTTGGAAAACAACTAAGGAAAACCGATGTCGTTGCTTTAAACCAAGCATATGACATAAAGTTTTATTTAAACTCTTTAGAAGAAACGAAAAAAGAAAAGCAGTTCTAGAAGTTGAAGTTGATTCCTTAAGACAAAAACTGCATAGTTTGGCTAGTTCTTCACACATAGTTCAAAACTTAGTAAAAGAACGAAACAATGCGGAAGGTTTGGGTAACCAAGTAGTTCCGCCACCACATGAAATCCTTCTGAATACTAAAAGTAGACCTATCAATAACAACCCAGTTAAGGATCATGTGGTGTCCACTCATCTAGTTAGTGATCCTAATTCTATGAGAAAACTTATGAAGGATAGCACTAAACAGAAGGAGTCTACTTTGAAATTAAAAGGATAGATGCCCATTGAATATTTGGATGATAAATTTGAAAAGGTTAATTTAACATTAGGTTCACACATGTCTACTTCTGAACTCAAAATGACTAAACAAGTTAACCAAACACGTGATACACATCAAAGTCCAAGTAAACTAAAGGATAAAGATGTTAAACATGTTCAAACAATTAATTTTGTAAAAGAAGTCGAAACATCTAAAAGAGAAGTGACAAAACCCAACCAAGCACATCTCACACCCGTACCAAACTCAACCCCACATAAACATTTTCCTCAACCTATAGAAGGAAGATCATGCTACAGTTGTGGAAAACAAGGACATATTTCTTTTAACTGTCCTTACTATCAGACTCCTAAAAAGAAAATTGAACTTTATGATGCAAAACCAAGTTTTTCAAAAAGGAGATCTAATACTCCACCTAAGAGTATTAGTGAACCTAATCTTCAAACCATAAGCCAGTCGTCTGTTTATTACAAACAGACCTTACACAAATCTGGTTTATGAAAAGAAAAATCAACTAATTTGTCTGATAATGAGAACAAGAAGAAGAATGATGTTTCCTCATCCTCTGATGGATAGTGGGTTGAGTTTATGATGTGTGATTCCTTTAGGTCACCCAAGCCAGTTAAGGCTTGGGTCCCAAACCTGAATTGATCAATTCCTTTGAATGTGAAGGGTGTCAGCTATAGTGCTATCACAAATACCTGGATTGTTCATAGTGGGGCGTCCACGCACATGACCGGGAACTCGTCCCTCCTTTTTAACTTCAAACAAATTAAAGGGGGACATGTATCATTTGCTGGAAATAAAGGATGTTACATCACCGCTCAAGGCGAAGTGGAAAACGAGAAAGTGAAGTTTGACAAGGTCAACTACGTTTAGCAACTGCAAATCAACTTGCTTTCTGTCTCCCAAATCTGTGATAAGGGATTCAAGGTTGTGTTTGACAACAAGAAGTGCTACATGTTGAAGAAGGAGTATGTTATCAAGGAGAATAAAATTCTAATGTTAGCTTCAAGATATAACGATTGGGTTGTGGTATCCTCATGATGATGACTTAGAGCTTACAGCGTGTAGTGACTCGGAATATGGTGGTTGCAGGATGAATTACAAGTCAACATCAGTGGGATGTCAGTTCTTTGGAAGACGCTTAGTCACCTGGCAGTGTAAGAAGAAAACATTTGTTGCTTTGTCAACATGTGAAGTTGAATATGTTGCTGCTGCAAGTTGCTGTTCACAAATCATTTGAATTAAACAACAAATGCGAGACTACGGTTTGAAATTTTCTAACACCCATATCTTTGTTGATAATTCTGCTGCAATAGCTATCACTAAAAATCCGGTCCAACACCAAAAAACTAAACACATCGGTATTAAATATCACTTTATACGTGACTGTTTTGAAAAGCAATTAATTGATGTTATTAAAATTAATATGGATTTTCAACGCGCCAACCCCACACAAAAGCTTTTGACAAACCTTGGTTTTTATACATTTTGAAGGTCAATGGCATGAAAAAGAAAAGTTCTATGATTCTAGAAGAATCGACTTCTTAGTCCGACAAAATTTTCTTATTTTTTAGTTTTATTTTCCTGTCTTTTAAAATCCAAAAACACAAAATCATATTCGGTTTTAAAATTTTAGGGGGAGAGTAGTTTTGTTTCAGTATTTAATTACTTAAACAACAGGGATGGGTAGATAAGCTAAAAGCAAAGAAATCAAATCTATGATATTGATTAAAAAATTATGGAAAATGATAGTACGCAGGAAACTAATTGTTTGGACATCAAAAGGATTTAAGTGATTAAAATGCTATATTCAAATTACAAGTCTGAGAAGTCTATGCAAAATAGAGGAAAAATGATAGTAAACTAGTTTGCTACTGAGGTAACATAGAGAAAGTAGGCTTAGGGGTGGCTAGTTTATTATATGATGTGTTCGTAGATTCAACACAATAGACGAGTAGACTTCATTGGTGAATCAAACTAATACTAATTTGTTCAACTTGCTGTGGGTTTTCATCTAATCCCTGGTTAACACAATCAACGCATTTCCAATAAGGGGTGACGAGCAAAATAAATTCCACAAATGTGTGCGGATGACCGTAAAAATAAGCAAAGCACATGGAAAAACTGTTAAGCCCAATAAAGCTAATGACTAATGTTGTTGGTGCATTATGTGCAAAAGCAAAAAGTGCTCTAACAAGAAGATAGGTTGTGTGCCTCTTTTTTGTGCGATAGCACTGACCTGAGGCTTGGCATCTCTTTGAAAGCTCTTAGAATAGTTTCTTCTTGTAAAATACCCGTAGTGTGAAGTCGTTGAATCGGTAAACATTAGAGCATGTTCTTGATGGAAGGGTAAACAAAAGCAAAAACCAAGAGACAATCAATAATATGAACTATAATTGAATGGTTTCATTGATAAAACCTAATGATTACAAGCTCTTTATAACATAAGAATCATGACTCTTGGCAAGGGGAGATCGAGCATGATCTCCCCTCTCAACCAGCAGCCCTAAGCTCTGGGCAAACTCCCTCTCAAAATCCTTATCTCTCTACACATTGAAACTGGTATATATAGGCCTCGGCCCATATTAGATGTGACTGGGCCCATTCATACGATTGGACCATGCGTATGGTTCAATCGTACGACTGGACCATCCGTATGGTTCAATCGTACGACTGGACCATACTTATGGTTCAGTCTTACGAATGTCCCAATCGTATCTCTCAGTCGCACGGCTAGTTTATTAGCATGGCTCAGTCGTACGACTGAGTCTCATTCGCATATGCTCCTATGAATGACCCAGTTTCATGTGTTTATAACATATCAAGTGTATTACATTAAGCCTCGACTATTCGACAAGCGACAGACACACTATATATGACTATATATGCTCCAACACGTAGACCGCTCAAAAATCTCCTGAGGAATGTTGATTACCATATAAGTGTGGGATCCACAAATGCTTATTGAAATAATAAAACCTAACTCATCACCAATGTGAGTCAAAAATCTGTGTATGGATTTAAGTGGACGAATATACTGAGAATCATCGTGGCTGCAACTCCCGACAATCAAAATCATTGTGTGCATCTTACAACTCTAGTATGATTTCCTGCAAGTGCTATCAACTCTTAGACAAATAAGAATCTAGTATCCAAGTACATATAAAAGGGTCCCAAATGATTATGATATACCTCTATGATTCCATATGAATCTTTCGAGAAATGATAAAAAATAAATTGAAGTTCTTCTACTAAGGACGAAAAATCGCTTAGATGATTTTTAAAAGTTTTCAATACACCTCAAACCATGTATTGTTTTGCCTTAATTCAAGTTGTTTTCTATTTTCGTTATCTTCTTTGCATCGATGTCGGACTATATAACTAGATGAACTCTATGAATCACAAATTAAAAAGGTCGCATCTGAGGTGACCAATCGGCTCTCAATTAAAAGGATCATGTCTGAGGTGATCAAATGGTTTTCTATTAAAAAGGTCATTTCTGAGATGACCATTGGTCATAATGTTATATATCAAAAGTTAAATTTTGAGTGTATGGAAATGTATGAAGTCAAAATCATAAGTATGAGCCAACCGCACATTGAATCATATGTATGAGCCAAACGCACGCTTAAACCATAAGTATGAGCCAATCGCACCCTTGAACCATAAGTATGAGCAATCACACGATCGGACCATGACTATAGGTCAACTATGCGACTGGATGAAGTAGTCTGAGTTAGTCGCATGACTGAACCCCAGTTGCATCAATGAATCATGCATATGGGTCTAGTCGCACGACTGAAACTTAAAATAGTATAAAAAGGGGGTTAGTCGGTTGTATACCCTGCGCGACTTTAAAAACTCTAACACTCTGCCAAAATTTCTATAATTGTGATTACTCTCCGATAGTGATACTAATTGATATCCTATTCATGTTCAGGTACTTTGAAAAAAAAATCGGGTCAAATGAATGGATTAATCGAACCCACAATACCCGAAATTGTTAAAATCAAAAACCGGGACCATACCCTAAAATAGACCACTTAAATGACACAAACGTTGATTTAAATGACACTAAGTGCTATTTTGAGTCCCTGCTAACCAAATGAATCTAAACACAAAGTGTAATATAATGTTTTGACAAAGATTAAAATTTATGGTGTCGAACAGTGCAAGATGCGAATAGACACGCATATAAACCTCAGTCGCACGATTCAGCCAGACGCATGATTCAAACACACGAGTGAATCAGTCGATAAATCAGTCACATGACTGACTCAACCACATGGCATAGCATACGACTAAATTGATTCGCAGGCTTAATGGTACGACTGAACTCAGTCGTATGGTTCAATCGCACGATTGAACCTGTTGATCAAAATCAGGTAAAATTCAATTGTTATCTCTTATGAACAGATCTAATGTATATGTTTTGGAGCATATATTGTAATATATAGTGTGCATGTCGCTTGTCGAATAGTCTATGCTTAATGTAATACACCTGATATGTTGTAAACACATGAAACTGGGTCATTCACAGGAGCATATCCGAATGAGACTCAGTCGTACGACTAAGCCATGATACTGGACCAGCCGTGCGACTGAGAGATGCGATTGGCCATTTGTAAGACTGAACCATAAGTATGGTCCAGTCGTACGATTGAACCATACGCATGGTCCACTCGTACAATTGAACCATACATATGGTCCAATCACACGAATGGGCTCAGTCGCATCTAATATGGGCCGAGGCCTATATATACCAGTTTCAATGTGTTAAGAGGGAAGGTTTGAGAAAGGAGTCTGCCCGGGGCCTAGGTGCTACCGGATGAGAGGGGAGATCATGCTGGATCTCCCCTTGCCAACATTCTTGATTCTTATATTGTAACAAGCTTGTAATCGTTAGGTTTTATCAATGAAACCATTTAATTATAGTTCGTGTTATTTATTTTCTCTTGGTTTTTTATGTTTTTTATCCTTCCGTTAAGAACACGCTCGGATGTTACCGATCCAGCCGACTTCACAATTGGTATCAGAGCCGGTTACTGCTGGAATGATCTAACAATCATTCTAGCAACACGAGTTCTTAATTTCTAGATCGATTTCAGGTTCTTTGACGTTAACCCCACTTGTTTCTATGTTAAAATTGAACTCGAAACCACGTTCCAATTACCCCTGTGAATCTTATGATGTCTATGTTGGTTCGGTTCATGTAAAATTCATAAGATTAGGGTTTTGGCAGCCCTGTTGGCTGCAAAATTGAAAATCTGCGTGTAGATCCGCTCATGCAAATGAACCATGCCAATGGACCATTCGTGCGACTGGACCATGCTACTGGATCATTCGTACGACTGGGCCATGCTAATGGACCATTCGTACCACAGGATCACTCGTATGTTCAGTCGTGCGACTGGACCAGTCGTATCTTCAATCGCATGAATGAGCCATCTGCATTGACTCATCCATATTTGTTCCAGACCAAAAAAAAGAGTTTCGAACTGCCTCTTGCACAGATTTGAGGATGAGCAAAGTATATTCACCCTGAGGTTATTTTGTCAAATAAGTTCGATGTATACCCCATTATTTGTCGGACTTCCAGAATAGGTGAATATAGTTGGAACACGAAAGAGAGAAGATAAGATGTCAGCAGTTGGTGCTGATTTTGTTGGGTAGTCAGGAGCATCTAACTATTTATGGGCCAATCAAGTTATATTTATCCGCACAAAGAGGATTCTGATGATGTGAGCTAGTTTCTGTTGATGAATCTGAATGCATGCTGATTTGGTTGAGATTGTCAGCTGTGGATTGTAACCCTCTACCTTTTGCCCAATACACCGTATGAAGACGCCAGGAGAGCATAATGTCTATATATTGGGATATGCTGACTTTGAGGGGGAATTTCTGCAGGTGTTAATGTTAATCAGGTTAGCTTTTGTGAAGATTGAAGTATTGGAAAACTATTCATGTCATAATCTAGAAAAATCAGTCATATGGGGAATCTTGCTGCTATGATGGTGTTCTGCAAACTAAACGAAAGCTATTGTGCCTAAATTCATTTTCAAGGATATTGTAGCAACCTAACGGATCGACAACGTTGGCTAATATGGTTTTTCGTTTGATTCTATTGGAAACCAGAGCAAAGATTGAGTAAAGATTGTAAGAGGTGCTATCTACTATTCACAAGCAACGTCCAGGGGGGAATTTGTTGGAGCATATATTTTCATATATAGTGTGTCTGTCGCTTGTCGAACAGTCTAGGCTTAAAGTAATACACCTGATATGTTGTAAACACATGAAATTAGGTCATTTGCACGAGAATATGCGAATGAAACTCAGTCGTACGACTAAGCCATGCTAATGGACCAGCCGTGCGACTGAGAGATGCGATTGGCCATTCGTAAGACTGAACCATAAGTATGGTCCAGTCGCATGATTGAACCATACGCATGGTCCACTCATACGATTAAACCTTACGCATGGTCCAATCGCCTGAATGGGCTCAGTCGCATCTAATATGGGACGAGGCCTATATATACCAGTTTCAATGTTTAGATAGGGAAGGTTTGAGAAAGGAGTCGGCCCGGGGCCTAGGTGGTACCGGATGAGAGGGGAGATCATGCTCGATCTCCCCTTGCAAAAAGTCTTGATTGTTATGTTGTAACGAGGTTGTAAAATTTAGGTTTTATCAATGAAACCTTTTAATTATAGTTCATGTTATTGATTGTTTCTTAGTTTTTGGTGTTGTTTATACTTCCATCAAGAACACGCTCGGATGTTTACTGATCCAGCCGACTTCACATATGTTTCTTGTGTTGCAGCAATATGGCTGAGTGATGGACAACGAGCACCAAGCACAACATTTGTGCTCATCTAGATGTTGCATCTCGGAACAAATCTGAGTTCACCGGGATTATAGCCTTCCTGCGTAGATTGAGGATCTACAAGGCAATTTCTACCCCATGCACACCATACCGATCGATTCAGCAGGCTTTCTGGGAAAATGCCATAGTTGATTGGTTTGTTGAGCCTGACAGTATCCAGAGCTCTATATTCGGACAAGATACTGAGATTAGGGAAGACGACTTGTGGAGAGTATTGGATTTGGGTAAGGACGGAGCCCATCCAACCAAGCTGCATCCCTTAACAGTTCGGGGATGTTTTCTAAGGATCAAGTACGTCGGTGATATCAATGCCGACGTACTGATCAAGAGCAACATATGCCCCTAGTGCAAGTATCTGGAACATGTGATCCTCAAGTGTATAGCCTCAAGACATGGAGGATTCAATGAGATGTCTGACCAAATCCAAAATGCATACGTTGCACTAGTACTGAACCATCCGTTTAGTTTCTCACGCATGCTCCTCTCGTACTTGAAAGAGAACATAGAGGCTAAAGGAAAGGAAGGCTTCTACATGTATCCAAGGTTCTTGCAAATGATCATAGACGAGAAGCTTTCTCTGCTGCCTAAGGAGAAGGACAATGTAGTGATATTAAAGGTGATGGATGACACTACCCTGGGTAGGATGAAGGTGTACCGGGGAAAGCAGGTGAAGCCCCTGGTCTAGAGACTCTTTGGCCATCGGGCCAACGAGGATTACCTGGCGTCCTCACGTAAGAAGTGGCGTCATGATGACAGTGACTTAGACATTGAACCCATAGTGGTTCCTACTAACGAAGATGATGACGATGATGACGAGCATGATGATGGTCAAGGTAGTGGAGATGCTAGCCCCAGTCAATCAAGGGCCACTGACACGTCTACCATATCTCCACCATCTCCACACAGTACATCATCTACTCCTGGTGGATCTATGCAGGCTACTATCCACTAGAACCTTCCTCGTGGATCTATGTGGCTACCGAGAAGGGGAAAGAGGTGATTGGTGGACACCAAGCTAGTACTAATGGTGGTGACACTGATGTCATAGATCTGACAAACACACTCGACCAGCCGATTAGCTCAGGGGAGCCCTGATAGCCAAGGGTTCAAGGAGGAAGAGGATGGCCCAACCCAATGGCAAGAAGGGTAAGAGGCAGAGGATTACTTTCATCAGTTCTCCTACCACCACAGCCACTGCCACCACCACTGTTCCCCACCCCACCACCACTTTGTTCCCCACACTAACATCACTACTGCCACCTCTACCGCCACTGACTACCACCACCACATATACATTCACACCAACCTCACCCACAATACCCAAATCAGTTCAACCACAATCCACTTCCATTCGTACTCCCATGTACACCACATCCACCACTACACCTACTACTCCCCAAGCTGGCACATCCACCCAATTCCCACTAACCCAAGGCTCTACTCTACCCACTGTTGGGTTAGAGGAAAAGTTGGCGAGCCTAAACATAATAGTGCTCAAACTGCTAGCGACAGATGATCTGAGAGCCAACCAAATGAATCAGCTGATGGCGGTCAATACCGCAAAAGGCAAGGAGATAGCTCAACTTACAGAGAATAACACTGCTCATGAGAGAGCTTTTGTTCGAGCTCACCATGCCCTGAAGACTCAAAATGAGAATGTGATTGCATCTGTCAAGCGGATCGAGGGGTTACAGAAAAAGAACAAAAAGCTTATGTTGAGGTTGAAGGGAACAAAGGGTTAGCCCCTGAAGATTAAGGATGATGGAGATGATGGTGGAGATGATGATGATTTAACGGATGATGAATCAGAAGAATATGATGATGACGAGGAAGCTGGAGGAAGTGGAAAGGGAAAAAGAGATGATGACGAGGAGGATGATCAAGAAGGTGATGCATCTGCATTAGCCTCAAATCAAGCAACAAAGGATATGTGCACGAAAAGAGCCTCGTCCTCTACACCTCCAGCTGAAGAGACACACAATCAAGGAAAAAATGAAGCTCCACAAACTGAGGATTATGATGTTATTCCCCTTTAGCAAGTCAAGACTCAACTTACTATGATTCTTTATTTGATAGGGATTGTGATAAGGTCTATGAGATACACTCCAGAGGAAGAAGAGATCATCCACGACCTAACCAATGAGCAGCTCGCAGATATGTTTCGACTAAATCCAAATGAGCTTGTCAAAGATACTCTGGAAGTAGATGTATTGAGTGACGAGGAGCTATAAGGTGTGGATGAGATAGAGATCGTTGATGTCAGGTCTGACTACTATCCTCAGTACACTGACCTTGATGGCAATGTTATCCCTGACTTGGGTGAAACATTTGGCAATGATACTTTTGACAAGCTGGATGAGATAGAGAAAGAGAAAGCAAAGGATGAAAGTAAAGCCCAAGCTATAGATGCTAATGTAGATCTAATGAAGGCTGAATGGGCAGCTTGTTTATCAGAAATGAAGGCACAACGTGCACCTCCAAAGTTGAATGCCTGTAGCAAACTTTACCAAATAAGAAGACATCAAAAAGTGTTAGGCAAGATCATCAATTGAGCCTATTTTGAAGATCTGGATGTATATGCTGTTAAACGAGAGAAGGGGATTGAGTACTTTAGATATCAACATGATGTGAAGACTCTTCCTTGTATTGAGCTAAATAGATTGGCATGTTTAATCTTTTGTATGCCAACCCGAGGAAGATGTCGGGATGGTTTGAGACATCATTGAAGAAAGAATACCCCACCAGATGGGTAAACTTCAGACCTCAACAACCTAAGAGGTTCATTCATAAGACTGAAGTTGATCCTATATCTAGAAGGCCTTAGGTGGTGTTGAGGTGGAGTCCCCCACGCACAATGTCTAAGATTCATTTTGTTTGGACCGTTTTTCGTATGAAGTACTAACTGATTCTACGCGTATACCAACTAAATTAGTGCGGAATCCTATTTGATTGGCGATCCAATCAGGGAGAACACAGTTTACTGTTGGGTTTGATAGACCAAAATCAAAGTTGTTTAACCATTTTAAACATGAAAACGCAGCGGATAAAAGCCCTAATAATATGATTCATAATCTGAAAAATTAAGGTTCTTTTCTTTGTAATAACAAACCCAAGAGCAAAGGATCATACATATGTGTTTGAACAAGATACCAACAAGATATAACAACCAAACATGAGCAAGAAAACTACCTTTCAAGCTGCTGAAAACTGGTTGTAAACTGCCTTCAAAAGGGCTGCTGAAAAACGGGATTTAGGTGAAGATATTGATGTTCTTGAACAGCCAAAACACCAAGAGAAGGTATCCTCAAGC
>BJCM01159160.1:0-14909 GCA_018326385.1 Flaveria bidentis
GATTCCAGTAGCTCTTGTGGTGCGTTTTGGTGTCCAAAAGCCTAGAAACAAAGTGTCTTGCTTGAGGCTTGTGGGTGTACTAGCTTGAGGACATCTTCCTTGGTGTTTTGGTCCTTCAAGACTTCATCCTCTTCTTCACATCCAACGTTTTTGGGCAGCCTTTTGGAAGGTGGTTCATCCAACGTTTTGGGCAGCTTTAGAAGGTAGTTCGATGGTCAATTTTGGTTGTTATTGTATTCTTGTTTGTTAGTTATTTCACATATATATGATCCTTATAATCTTGGGTTTGTTGTTGACATAAAATGAGGCTTGATTTTCATCTTATAAATCATTATATTAAGGCATGTTTCCACTGTGTTTTTCTTGTTTAAATGGTTAAACTACTAAAATATTGGTCCATCAAACCCAACAATTCTTCAAACGAAGATGAGGGTAGTATGCAACACATCATTCAGGACCTACTTTGTAAAGTCTCAAATATAGAATCAAAGGTTAAGACTTTTATGAGACGTTGACCTCTTCCCCTATGAGATTGAAAATCTCAAGCCTCAACTATGTATCAATTCATGTGAAATTGACCTCTTCCCCTAGCTCATCTAGCTATCAAGATTATGCTACCAAAAAGGGGGAGAGTGTTAAGAGACAAACAACTAAGGAACCACCAAGCCAAGCTTTAACTTCCCTATCTACTAGATATTCGGCTCCCATTGCAACTATCTTTCATTAGCCCTCCCAAGTTGTCGTGCAAATGGACCCAAGGATGCTCAAAGATCTATATAGGATCATCTCCAAATTTCTATTGAGATCATCTTTAGATCAGCCTAGCCCAGATGCGGCTATTGTGTACTTTGGAGCTGAAGAGCTTCAGAGGTTAATTGGACCTTCTACCACTTTGGAATAAGTTGGTCAACCTAAGGTCAAAATGGAACCTAAGATTCATTTCGAAGGGGAAATAAGGACTAATGGCCCAACAACTAAAACAGTTGGGATAGATAGTGCATTCCCTCAAACTTCCAAAGCTAAAATCAAAGCCTCAAAAAAAAGTTAAGTCTTCGGAAGCTGAGATGGAAGCTGTGGAAAGTCTGTTCTCTTTATCCGAGGATCTAATCATACAGATGTAATTCTAGAGCTGGTATCTGAGGTGAAGAGTGAGGATTTTCTTAACCGACCCCTAGCTCAAACAACTTCACTATCTCCATCCACCTTGTCTCAATCTGAACCCTCCATCCAAAAAGCCACCAAAGTCAAGCACTTCCAAAGATGATAAAGGAAAGAAGAAGATGACAGCAGAAGAGGTCAGAAGGAGGAGAGGGTTGAAAAGCTCAAAAGAAAAGGTAGACTCGCAACTGGGAAGTTGCTAGCTACAACCAACCACGAGGCAGTCAACAACAAAGAGAGGGTGGAGATCATCGACAGGCTCATCAAGCTTGGAGCTGCCAGTTAAGATATACTCCTGCTACCACTAAAGGAGTCAGTAGAGTTAGAAAAGGTAACCAGGCTACATATTGAACAAAGGGATGAAGTAGCGAGGTTGCCCTTAGAGGATGAAAGAGAAAGGGAGAAGAGGGAAGCTGATTTATAGCTCTGGAGGGAAAGGATATCTTTCCTAACCTCCAGGGGTTTCTCACTTCAAGAATTATCTCCACATGATAATGACATGATCCTATGTCTTTTCAACAAAGAGCAAGATCAACTGGAGAAAGAGAGAAAGAGAGTTGCGAGAGAGAAGTTGAGGGAGAAGAAGAATAAGACATAAGAAGAAGAAGATGGAAGAAAAAGCTGGGGTCACTGCCGACAAGAAGATAGTTCAAAAATCCTGGATGAAGGATTATCTTCGGGCTCATGGATTCTCTACTAGCTAGGTGGGACCTATGCTTGAAAAGACAATTCAACGACTTTTCAGTGACATCATGGTTGACATTCGCTTGGGCAAGTGAAACGAGATGTATAGAAGGGTACAGGGGATGATCTTCAAACTAACAACTCAAACCCAACCTCAACCTGAACCTTACCCATTTCCTTTCCCAATCAAAACTAAGCCAATTACTGAACCTTACACCCCTTAACCTACACCAACCACTTTACCCATCTCATCACCACACCCACCTCAACTAATCATCTCTCAACCTAAAACCTTAACCAAAACCCAAACACCTTTACCTACCTAACAACCATCCAGACCATCCCCTCAGCCTTCCAAACATCTATCCTTGGAGGAGTTTAAAGAGATCAAGATAAAGCTCAACAAATGCACAACCTTGAGTGACATCTCCTGTGAGGAGGACTCTGTCAAGCTGACTTACATTGATGGATCCTCATGTTCCCTCACAAGAGATCAATTCCTTGATATGCCTAGAGGAACACTAGACCGGGTTGTTAAACTCCCTGGCCTCAACTCTGACTCCTTAAATGATGAAGAGAAGAAGCTAAGAAGAAAGCTGGTGACTCTAATAGATACAAAGAAAGGGGCCAAGGTTCCTAGTTAGCCTCTTGTGTCTAGAAAGAAGATTATTCAGTGGAGGTTCGACGAAGCCTCTCACAACTTTTATTGGAGAAGAGAATGGAGAGAGCAATAGGCTGAATACCTCCTCTTTGCTACACTCTAGCAGATTCAACATTGTTGAGTTAGCAAAGAAGCCATTCTCCAATCTTTTCAACTCTGAAATATCTGCTCACATTAATAATCATCTAAGCAGCCTTCATCTTGTTGAGCTAACCACAAAAGCCAAGATTGAAGAGGAGTTGAAGCTGAGAGAGAAGGAAGTCAAGGAAAGGTCAACTACCAAAGGCAAGGCCTTCCTACATGGTGGAAGGCCCTGATTGGAACCAATAGTTAGATGGAAGTATGACTATAACTCCCGTCAACTAACTCTCTTTAGAGGGACTCAACAGAGGGTACATGCCATTCAGAGTGATAGACTAGATCTCCTGTTTACCAATGATTTGTACAAACTTTTCAGCACCACTTCCGGGAAGAAGAAAGAAACAGATAAGTATCTGCTTTCCTTGGTGTTGAAAGCTTTGAGATGAAGGAACAAGTGAGGTTTGCATAGCATCAACATAGGGGGAGTTTGTTGGATCAAGAGAAGGCTGGTGCAACCAAAACCAAACACTTAGACTATTTTTGGTACAACTTGTAAATAACTTCTGAAGCTAAGAATGGAACTTCCGAAGGATATAGAGTTCTTTAGAAGACAAAGTGCATAAGCAACTTCCGATGGAAAAGCTCTAACTTCCGAAGACAAAGTCTTCTCTTCCGAAGTGCAAGACTTAGAAGAAATCAAAGACAATGACACTTCCGAATGAAAAGCTCCAACTCCCCAAGGCACGGAAGAAGCAGCCTCTTCCGAAGTATAAAAGGCTTCGAAAGAACTTGTTCTTCCGAAGCCAATTAACCTTCAAAAGATTCTGCTAATGAACCAGTGGACATAAGTATGGTCTCTGCCACTCCATTGCAGACCTTTGATACTTCCTGGTGTTTTCCCAAAGGGCCATGTAGTTGACAAGACTTTATTCCATTGTTCACCTTTATATGTTAGTTCAAGTTACCAACTTTAGTTGGTGACAAAAGGTAAGTCATGGATATGTCATGACTACCATATCTTAGATAAGACATTATCTGGGATACCTTAAACTATAGCTTTGTATTATCTGCTTTAGTAAGAGGATTCTAGTTGGTATCAAACTATATCCAGTTGTAAATAGTAGAATATATAGTTTCTCATTGTAACTCTTATAGTAAGCTTGTAAGAGTCTTGTAAACTTTGAGTTGAGAAATAATATACAAGAATCTTGAAATTATTATCTTGTGATTTTCTTGTGTTACTTAGTATATTATAATCAACTCTTAGACGAACTCTGCTTCTTAAGTGTTTGCTAGTGAGTTTGAGAGAAAATACTAATGTTTAGTATCAAAACCAATCCTGCCAAAAGAAAAGGAATTAAAACAAATTAATAAATAACTTAAAACAAATAAGTCATAATATTTTGTTAACTTAATTGACGCCTTAGAGGATAATGAGCATTTAAAAAGAAATATAATGGAAAGAAATGTTGAAATAACTTCTTTATAGGAACGGTGGCACTTTCTGAATTTAAAATGAGCAAATTAAAAACCAACCTTCAAAAGTGGACAATTTCTAGGATGAAACATGAGGAGCTTTGCAACAATCGGGGACTATATTTAAGACTGTTTTAGGAAGCGAATAATCAACTGATATTTATCCTTGTCCAAGTACTTATTGTTCTTATCCTATTCCTACACCTCATCCAACTAGTGAATTAATTCCAAAAGATGCTAACAATTTGTATGCAGGTTGAGGACTAAATCATAAGAAGATTTGCGAGGAGTATGATTATGGTGCAAGTAGTAGTCTGGGCAAATCTAGTATTAGCATTTCATATTTCAAAATGTCTTCAATGGAAAATAGTTTAAGTTGCAATTCAAAAGTCTATTACAAACAATGGCATGAGTAGTTCTAGCTTTATTCTAGCTTATTTATCTTCAAATGTTCATGAATCAAATTGTGATGTTTCAAATGCTTGTGTTAATAGAACTAATGTTTGTACAAGTAAAGTTTCAAACAGACAAACAAAATAAAATTGTGTTGAAAAGTCCTTCTCTCATCCAATCCCATATTTTACACTAATTAGGATTTCTAAACCTAAAGAGAATGAGACAACTTTCTTAAATGTCAGTAATATTAATGTAAATGAATTAGAATCTGC
The DNA here is from genome assembly GCA_018326385.1 of Flaveria bidentis. NCBI lineage: Eukaryota > Viridiplantae > Streptophyta > Magnoliopsida > Asterales > Asteraceae > Flaveria > Flaveria bidentis. Next base: position 4,729 of record BJCM01159160.1, read on the forward strand.
TACAATTAAAATTGATAAAGAAAAACAACAGAATCATATGACTCTTATAGTGATTCTGATTCACACATGTCTAAATGTGTGAAAGATATTTTAATAGATCAAGCTTATGTTTTAAAATGTAAGAAGAAAGGATTAAAGTCTTGGTGTTTTGGATGTGTAAACGATGATCATGTAACTAAAGTTGACTAGATTTTGTTAGTAGAAATGTAAATAATAGTTCAAAAGGAAGTAGATTAAATCATTTTGTAAATCATATTTTCTGTAATAAATCATATGTTTTGAGACATAAGTTACTCACGATTTGGGTCCTAATTTCCAAATCCTAACATTTTTTCTTTGTGTTCATATGTCGTGATCATTCTAGAAAAGTTGTCAATAGCTTCTTGCACGTTGATAGTAGATGTTCAAGGCATATGACTGGGTTGAAGGACATTCTTACAAATTATCGCATAATAAATGGAGGATATGTCGCATTTGCTGGAGACAAGAAGGATAGAATTATTGTTGGTCAAGGAGAAGTCTTAAATGGTTAATTGACTTTGGAGAAAGTGAACTATATTCTAGAGTTGGCATTCAATCTGTTCAGTGTATCACAATATACAATAAAGACAATCCAATGTTGTTTATGTCAAATGGATGCTTATTTCTCAAACCAGAGTTTGTTATCCTTGAAGATTTAATGATCATGCGTACTCCAAGAAAGAATGGAACTTATTTGTTGGATATGGAATCTAAAGAATCCACCTCTAATGTAACATGTCTCTTGTTAAAAGCTTCACCCTCTAAATCCTTTTTATGGCATAGACGATTATGACACATTAATTTTATAAATATTAATAAGTTGGTAATGAAAATGTTGTGACACGGCTACCACTTAATGATTTTTAGAGGTAGAATAGTGCATGGCCTATGCTCAAGGAAAACAACACAAAAGGTCACCCATGCTTAAGTTTGAAAATACAATTTCAAAACCCCTTGAATTGTGACATATGAACTTATTTGGTCCTATAAGTGTTAAATCCATTGTTGAGAAACCATATTGTTTAATAGTTATAGATGATTACTCAAGATATTCTTGGGTAAGATTTCTAGCACATAAAGGAGACACTACAAAAGACCATTAGAAGTTGATCCTTTAAATTGAAATCATCAATAAAAGGAAAGTGATGGCCATCCGAAGTGATAATAGAACTTAATTTACAAAACAAATCTTTGATTCTATCTATGAGTGCAAAGGGATTCTGGGATAGTTTAGTGCTGCTGGGACACCTATACAAAATAGTTTTGTTGAAAGGAAAAATCGGACGCTAATTGAACTAGCACGAACTATACTAATTGAGTCAAAGCTTCTAATCATTGTCTAGCCAGAAGCAGTCAACTATGCATTTTATGTACCGAACAAGGTTCTTATTGTCAAAGACAAGATGAAGACTACTTATGAGCTTCATCATAAAAAGAAACCCTTGATTAACTTATTTCATCCATTTGATTGTTTATGTACTTTGCTTAATACTCAAGCATAGAAGTCAAAGTTTGGCGCATTGTTTGATGAATGTTTCTTTGTTGGCTATTGTACCTCACAAATGGCATATCAAGTGTATAACAAAAGAACACATATTGTGCACGACTCCTTTTAAGTTGATTGGCATGATTCTAGTTGTTGGTCCATGTGATCGAATTGTAGTACAATTGATGTGTTCAATTGTTCAATATCAGAAACAAAACCCAAACAACAAAGAAGAATAAGAATGATAATAGACAAAAAGTATTCAAATATGAAAAATAAGGATCCAATACAATCAATAGAAAACAAGGTCAAATATATTTCATTAGAGTAACAACTAACAATACTCACTTGCAATTATAATATTTGATTAGGGTTTTGCAAGGATGTGTTGATGCATCATGTTCTTAGTTTATGTTCTTAATGTAAAAGTCTTTCATTTCTTACACATGTGTAATGTAACTATTCAATGATATATGATATGCGTTTGATGTTTATTTATCTTTGATTATTTCATATTATTATTGTGGTAAGTATAAGTTATATGTCTGAACTTCATATATAGGTTTCAGTTTGATGTACACAATTCTAAGTCAATATGATTGGGAAATTTGTTAAACTTAGTCCGGTGATTATTCACGCTAATGGACCATAATTATGGACCATACACATGAATGAATCATATTGATGAACCAGTCACGTGACTAAACTAGAAGACTAGATCAGTCGTATGATTGAGGCATAAGTTTGACTCAGTCGCACAAGTGAATCTTCAGTCTTGCGTATGACTCAATCGCATGAATCAGTCACAAGTTGTACGAATGAAAACTACAAGCCTATAAATACCACTTAATTCGTGAAAAAACACAACACTTTGAGAGATACTTCGAATATACATAAACCCTAGCCGTCCAGAGCGTCTAGAACGCCCAATCCAACTTCATAGTTTGTTCTTGATCGGTTTCTACTCATTCTTAACGTTTGTTTTATAGTTAGATAGATCGGGTTATCATTCTCACTGATTGGATCGCCAATCAAATAGTATTCCACACTATTTGATGTGGTCTCACGTAGAATCTGTTAGTACTCCGTACTACTCGGTCCTAACAAGCGGTATTAGAGCTTTGTCTCTTGATTTTGCGTGGATTCGATTAGTTTTGGTGTTAAAACCTACGTTTTAAATCAAAACAGTCACCACTTTGTTTCTAAAGGTGTTTTTGACATTTTCATGTATTAAAGTTTTGTTTTTTCATCATACGACAGATTTGGGTTTCTAGAAAACTCATATTTTGTGTCAAAGTGTCAAAATATTGGATTTTACAAACACAACATCCTTGAGTCATACGATTGGTCCATTCGAACGATTGAACTCATTCGTATACTCCATTCGCACGACTGAACATAATCGCATCTCTCATTCAAAAGAGTGAACAACTCCAGTCGGTTGATTCCAATCGACTTGTTCATACGCACTACTGAATCCAATTGCATGATTGAATTCATTCGTATCCTTCATTCGCACGAGTGACCCATACGCATAGCCCATTCGCACGAGTGAAATTGTCCTGTTCTTAGTGTACCAAGTTAAAAGCAATGGAAGACCAAATTGCTACATTTACTTCTGGAAAGGAATCATGCATTCAAAACCTACTACTTCTGGAGAGTGAGATTGGAAACCATAACAAACCGCCAAAGCTGTTGACGTTGGATGAATACCCACAGTGGAAACAGCGGTTTGAAATCTACCAAAATACAATTGACTCGAATCTTTGGACATCCATTGAGATTGGTTACACGGTACCAGTCTGTGCTAATTGAGTCAAGTTGACCTTGGGAGGAATGAGCGAAGCCAGAATATTCTATGTTGAAAAGAAAGTATATGCCTTATTGACTATGTCTATACGTAAGGACATCATTCATCAGTTCTCTGAGAACAAGTAGGCAAAGAAGTTATGGGAGGCACTGGAAAAGAGATATGATGGAAATGCAACTCTGAAAGCACTGAAGGCAAAAGCTATTAAAAAGGAGTTTGATAATTTTTCTTCAATCAGGAATGAAAGCTTAGATGACATCATTGATCGATTCTATCATCTGATGAGTGAATTACACACTCATGGTGTGACCACATCTATGGAAGATAAAGTATCTAGCTTTGCTGACGGTCTAATATATAAATGCAATCTATTTTTGTCTAATCTGAGACAAAATGAAATTCTTGCTACCTTAGGCATTAATGATTTCATCTTGAAGTTAAGGGAGGAAGAACTATGGATGAAGTACAAGTCAAAGAAAGGATCCAATGTTAAGAATCCTTCACTATATAATTCAGTTCCAACTCAGACTGTTTCAGGAGCACCGCTGCAAACGGCATTTGTGTCTAGCTCCTTTGTTTCTTCCCAAAGCAGTGCATCAGGAACCGAAATGACAGGGTAATCACAAACCCAATTCATAGTTCCTAAGTTAAATACTTCAAAGTTAAAGACCGAGAATCTTGGAAATGTAGTAGTGGAAGTAGCTAAAGAGCACATGGACCTTCTAGCAACTGTTCTACAATCTTATGATGGTTTAGTTGTTGGTAAGATTGGAAATTGTCATCTTGCTGATGAAGACTACGAGCAAGTTGATGAAAATATGCTAGAAAGAATGGATATAATGTTGGCCTCGGCTAGTGCGATCAGAAGAGGAAAGAAGTTTGTGAAAAAGGCGGGGCAAAATCTAGTTGCCACTAATGATACGACTTTTTGATTCAACAAAACCAAAGACACGTGCTTCAACTGTGCTGAAAATGGTCACTTTAAACGGGAGTGTGTAAAGCCAAAGAAAATAGGAAATGGAAATCCGTTTCATACATTCAACCATCAAGAAATGGATAAGATTGGAACTTCATCATCAAGTAAAGAGAAAGGCTTTGACTGCTCAAGGTGATGAAGGTCAAGACTGTTTTTTCCGATATGTTTCTGAGGGTGACCTAAACATTGCTTGTGTTGATACATTGGATGATGGATCTGCAAGTGAAGAGATATCATAGTTGAGCAACTTTCAAATATAGAAGAATCTATGAATCTTGTTGATCATTTGGTTGGTGAAGAGCTTAGTGCTTTGAATTTGGAATCTCCAGTCACCGAATAGTCTGCAACTACTTTAATGGTTGTTTCGTCTTATTCCTCATAGGTAAGTTCCAAAGACCAATTATTTGAAAGACATGCTTGTTCTAAATGTGAAAAATTTAGGGATAGCATTGATCTAAAATTTGCCAGGTTATTAGAACATAATGATAACATGGTAAAAGATTTACAATTCTGCACTGAAGTGAATCACGTTTTAAAACAAAATGAGTGCAGCTTCAAAGAAAAAATAGAACTTTGGGGAAACAACTAAGGGAAACCGAGGTTGTTGCCTTAAATCAATCAAATGACATAAACTTTTATTTAAACTCTTTGGAAGAAACTAAAAAAGAAAAAGCAGTTTTGGAATTTGAGGTTGAACACTAAATGTAGACCAATAAAAAATAACCCAGTGAAGGATCATGTGGTGTCTATTCCTCTCGTTAGTGATCCCGATTCTATAGGTAAACCCGTGCAATGTGGCACTAAAGAGAATGAGTCTACTTTGAAATCAAAAGAGAAGATGCATGTTAGAAATTTGGATGATGAAATTGAAAAGGTTAATTTAGGGTCAGGTTCACAAAAGTTTATTTCAGAAATACAAGTAACCATAAACATGTTAATCTTCAAAGTACAAATAAAATGAAAGTGAAAGATGTTCAAAATGTTAAAAAAATTAATCTTGTTAAAGAAGGTGGAACATCTAAAAGAGAAGTGAAACAACCCAACCAAACACATCTAAAACCTCTACCAAACTCAACCCCACATCAAAATTTTCATCAATCTGTAGAAGGGAGGTCATGCTACAATTGTGGAAAACGAGGAAAAATCTCTCCTAATTTTCCTTACTATGAGACACCCAATAGGAAAATCGAACTTTTTAATGAAAAACCAGTAGTTTCTATAATAAGATCTAATACGCCACCTAAAAGTACTAGTGAACCTAAAGTTCAAACCATAAGCTAGTCATCTATTTACCACAAACAGGCCATACACAAAACTGGCTTATGGAAGATAAAATCAAGTAATATGTCTGATAGTGAGAACAAGAAAAAGAAGGATGTACCCTCATCCTCTGAAGGACAGCGGGTTGAGTTCATGATGTGTGATTCCTCTGGGTCACCCAAGCCTGTTAAGGTTTGGGTCCCTGTTGGATCAAGAAGAAGGCTAGTGCAACCAAAACCAAATCACTTAGTCAAATTTTGATGCTACTTACAAAGGCTTCCCAAGCCAAGGTTGGAACTTCCGAAGGTTGTAGTGTTCTTCTGAAGACAAAGTGAAAAATCAATTTCCAAAGACAAACTCTACTTCCAAAGTCAAAGAACATACTTCCGAAGATGAAGTATAAGAAGATGAATTCAGAAGAGTGCTTCTGAAGTATCAAGAAAGAAAAAGTTCCCAAGCCTCGAAAGAAGTAGCCTCTTCCGAAGTATAAGTGGCTTCGGAAGTACTTGTTCTTTCGAAGCCATTTAACCTTCGGAAGACACTGCTATGAACCAGTGGATATAAGTATGGTCTTTGACAATCCCCTGCACACCTTTGAGATACTGCATGGCGTTTTCTCAAAATCCATGTAGTTGATCATACTTTATTCCATTGTTCACCTTTTGTTTGATAGCACAGTTTCCAACTTTAGTTGGTGACAAAAGGTAAGTCATGGACCTGTCATGACTACCATATCATGGATAAGACTTTATCGAAGATACCTTAACTCTAGCATTATAGTACTTTCTTTAGTTATAGGATCCCAACTGGAGTCAAAGTATATCCGGCTGTAGGTAGTATTATATATAGTTTCTCATTGTAACTCATAAACCATGCTTGTAAGAGTCTAGTAACATTTGAGTTGAGAAGCAATATATGCAAGTACCTTGAAAATTACTTCTTATGTTCTTTACTACTTATTATATTGTGATCAAATCTTATTGATTCTGTCTTCATCTGAGTGTTGTTCAAGTAAGTTTGAGAGAAAAACAAAGTGTTAATGACATAAACCGATCCTGCAATTAGTATCAGAGCTTTTTAGGCTCTTGATTGTGAGATCTTACCATCCAAATCAACCTCTTTTTCACTCCTCCCTACAACTCACTCAAAATGGTTCTTAACAAATTCGAAGTAGAGATGGGAACTATGACCAAAGCTCCCATCATTACTCTTGAAAACTTTAGGTCTTGGAGCAGAAGAATGGAAGGCTTCATCAGATACCAAGACAGCAGAATGTGGAACTCCATTGTCAACAGCCCGAATAAACCCAAGGTGGCTTCACCTGGAGGAAACAGTGTCATGATAGAAAAGGCTATTGAAGATTATTATGATGATGATCGGAAAAAGATGGATATCGACAGCAATGCAATGACCATTCTTATGACTGCATTACCCAACTCCATCATGGTGGGGTTTGAACATTGTATGTCTTCCAAAGAATTGTTTGATGCACTTGCTCAGATATATTCAAGCTCTAACGACTCCAAGAATGACTCACATAAGCAGCAGTTCGAGAACTTCACTTGCATTGCTGAGAGACCCTCAACCAGTAGTATTTTAGGTACATGGATCTTATCTCCTCTCATCAGTCTGTGAAGATGACTCCCGAACTTAGAGATCTCACAAGAAACTTCATGAGTGCTCTTCCAAATGAGTGGACATTCTACTGTGTCTTTATCAAGAGGACAGAGAACTTGAACACTCTCACTATGACTGAACTCTATGTCATCCTTGATGGATATCGCCTAGAGATGGAGAGTAAGAGGGGCCACCTAACAAGCTCTTCCTGCTAGCAAAGCTTTAATGGTTGTTGAAGGCTTATTTTGCCCACAACCTCAACACTACCAGACTTACCACCAGCAGCCATCCTGCTCTTCAGGACCATACATCACTTTCCCTAAGATTCCAAGGTCTCAACAGGCTCACCACAGTTCTTTTCAAGACAGCTTTGCCTTTGTCTTAGGAGGTGTACACTCTGGTGATTTTCAATACTGTTTTGATGATATAGAGTGTTTTAGTCCAAACGATGTAGAGTATGTGTACATAGTCCAACAAATGGATCTTTTAACCTATAGAGCGAAGAAGTTCTTCAAGAGATCTGGAAGGCATTTCCCTCAAAACCCAATTACTAGCATGTTTGGGTTTAACAAAACCAAGGCAAAATATTACAACTGTAACCAACTTGGTCACTTTGCAAGGGAATGCAAGGCTCCCAAGACAAATCCGGGAACCCCACAGGCCTCCATACATCCCTCTACATCAAAGCCCACTGGAAAGTCACTTGAAACAGTTGCAATGGCTCAAGAAGTTGACTTGAGCTTTATGGTACTGGATGTGAGTCCTGCTCAAGCTCTTATGGCCGGAACAGATGACAACCAGGTATATGAACATTTTTGTACTCCTGCCTGTATAGCTAAGGTTAAATTATATCAGGATTACAATATGGAAATTAAGTATGATATTGAGTTTTTAAATATTTTAAAATATTATTTTAAAAGGGGTGAATCTGACTACCAAAAGAAAATTTAGGAGTTAGAGAAAACGGTGTCCCTCTTAAAACATGAACACACCAACTACAAGACTCAAATAAGGGATCTAATATCCAAATTGTCTAAGGTTCAAGCCCAGCTTGTCACTGCTGAGGCTCAAGCTAGGAAGTATGCTATCTCTAAGAAGAACTTCCAAACTATTCTTGCATCATCCTCCCACTCCAAACTCTGTTATCAAAACAAAGGATGGTTGGGGACCAATGAAATTTCTCCACCATACTCTTATGAGTCTATCCGACAACCTAGATGTGGTACTGAAGAGCAAGAGGTCCTAACTGTTGACCCATCTTCACATGAGTTGAAGAATGATGCAGCAATAATGGTCACCATAGGGAAGGAACAGGTAAATGTACCCACCTTTCCCAGTGAAGATCAAATCCTAACCACCAAAGCCAGAAGAAGCAGAGCTAAAGTTGCAAGAAGAGCTGCCAAGAAAGTGGTTGAGTCCAAGCTGAAGATTGACCCAAAGCAAAAAGGTGTCTTCATCTCAGCTGGATTCCAAGTGGTAGGTACTTCTGATCCAGGAAAGGAGTGTAGAACCAACACTCTTGTCCTGCCAAAGGATCAAAAGTTGAAGGTGAAGGTTGCTAATGAAGAGAGAAAGCCCAAGAAGCAACAATCCTCACATTCCCAAAAGACTAACAATATAAGCATAATGTGTGGTCTATAAAACCACATGGCTAAAGATTGTTACTACAATCCTGCAAGCACACATAATGCAAATAATGTTAGAAAAGAAGGAGTCAGGGAAGGTTTCACATTTGGACCATATCAAATGGTTCAAGTGGTGAAAAAGGGAAAGCTAGTTTCTGAAGCAAGGTTGCTTTCGGAAGAAAATCTTTCTTCCGAAGGGAAAATGGCTTCGGAAACAAAAGCTACTAAAGTTCGGAAAAACAAGAAAGCTCCCTTGAAACCATCCCATAAGAAGACTGCTTCAGAAGAAAAGGTAGTGATGGCTGCTTCCGAAAAAAAGAAGCTTTGGAATAATGCCATGCTGCAAAAGCTTCTACAAGCTCATCCTCTATGATCAACCAAAGGATGGATTGGAAGATCAAGGAAGATGCTACAGCCAAAACCTCTTCTTCAAAGACATCCATTGAACCCCCATGCTCAACTTTTGGTTCAATTATGTCACTATAATTGGAAGAACCCAAGACCAACAAGGCTTGGGTTTCCAATCAAAACTAACAATCTCATCTTATGTGCAGGGACATCCATATGACAAGAACAACAATGTCTGGATTATGGATAATGGATGCTACAGGCACATGACAGGGAACAGATCTCTCCTTCAACAGTTTCAGAGCTATGATAGAGGTCATGTCCAATTTAGAGGTGAGGTCGGAGGATATATTTCTGGCAGAGAGAGTATATCCAACGGGAAGTTAAAAGTTGACAAATTTCACTTTGTCAAACAGGTTGAACACAATCTGTTAAGTATTTCTCAGTTTTGTGATCAAAAGCACCAAATGCTTTTCACAGAACATGAGTGCATTATCCTCAAACCAGGGATGACAATTCCTCTGGAATTGGTGCTTCTTAGATCTCCCAGGAAAGGGGATATGTACAAGCTTGATATGAAAAATGCTTCCCCAATGGGAGAAGTATCATGCTTTCTTTCCAAAGCTGATAGCCATGAGTCAACACTTAGGCATAAACATATGTGTCATGTAAATTTTAAGACAACGAATAAATTGACTAAAAATAACATGGTACATGGTTTGCCTAAAAAGGATTTTTTCTACAAAGATAACTGTGTTGGATGCCTGAAAGGGAAGCAACACAGAACATCTCACAAATCCAAAAGTGTTAACTCCATCACTACTCCATTGCACTTATTACACATTGATCTTTTTGGTCCCATGTGTAGGGTTTGTTAGAACATGAACATAGTTGTTTAACCATTTAAACAAGAAAAACGCAGCGGAATAATAGATTTATAACCTTGTTCATAAGCTGAAAAATCAAGTTCTATTTGATGTTATAAGTTGTAAACAAACCCAAGAACAAAAGGATCTTGTATATGTGAATAATGCTAGC